>JAUZND010016752.1:0-26931 GCA_034780555.1 Coelogynopora nodosa | reverse complement strand
CTGATTAACTGTTTCCAATACCTACACTTATTTTGTCTACCTCAATAAATGTCTTTTATGTATATTTATTTTAATTTAATTTTTTATAGTTAACTAAAAATAAATGAAATCAGGGAAAGCAATTTAGAGTTTTATTAAACGAATGTATGTTATGATTAATTTTGTAATAAATGAAGTGATATTTGGTTGCAATACTAACGTATGTTGACTTATGCCAGTAATATCGAAATAATTATTTTCCCCAAACTGACGTATATTTGATTACGCCAATACCTAATAGTGGATATATTTTTTACCATACTGACGTATATTTAAAAAATCGATAAATTACAAGGATGTTAACATACAATTATACATTTTTTAAATGGTGTAATTATTACGTGTCCCGTATTAATGTTCATCACTAATTTCAAACAAATAATAAGTTGTACGACTTTAATACGAACTTTCTAGTAAATAACAAAACTTTAAACCACTCTCCTTAAAACTGCCTAAAAGTGGATACGTCAGTATGGGAAAATGACGACGATTTGCCTTTTTTATGAGTTATGAAGAGTTTGTACATTGACAATTGGTGGTGATCCTGTGCGTCACAAACACGCCTACTGCAACATTAATTCTTCTTTTTTAAGTCTCGACGAGCGACACAAGATGAACTTGAATTGGTTCATAACAGCGATTATATCGATCGCATACGGAACACTGTAATTAACATGGATCAGCAGGAGCGGGGCGATTTCGCTTCTCAATTCAACTCTGTTTTCATTAACGAAGTGAGTTAGTCTTGTTGTTTGTGACGTGCTTAAATGATGTTCTCTTATAATACGTTGATCAGTATTTATTTATATCAATTTGATGGTTTGGAGTGTCATGAATACTGTTAATAATCATAACATGGATTTCGAAATTTGTTCCATAATGACATAATATCATTTTGGTAATATAATTTATTTTAACATTTTGTGTTAATAAATCAAGGTTAGTAGTTGTCTTTTTTGGCTTAGTTGCAATATCAAGATTCCCGCGTGGCTCGCTATTTTTATGGATCTTTGAAAAATGCTTTGTAGAGATGGAGGAAGCCTCGAGCTTCCACATACAGTGTACCTTGACTGCACACAATACAAAAAACATATTATAAAATGGCATTATATCACTTAATTTATTATTTCACAAAGTTGATACCAAAAATTTGCGCTAGAAAATAGAATATTCAAGTGTTTGGAATTAGGCGACATTTATACACAGGGTTCTCACCACTCGGAAAACTTAAATTTTCATAGGTTTTCTGATTTTTATTTTCCCGATCGGGAAAACGGGAAAAATCCTAGGTATTTCAAAATCTTTAAATGAAAATTATATCGCCATCTAAAATAATTATTTTCTATATAAACATATTTCTATTTATTTCTCATTAGTATTTTTTGAATAAATATTTATATCTAATAATATTTTTATCTAATTTGTTTAGTGTAGTTTATATATTATTATCAATTGCCAAAGTGTATATTTGTAATTTTGCTGTTGCGTCAGATGATAAACGCAATCAGTGTTATAAAATTGCCAGAGTGATGGATGTGACAATTATCAATTGTGTCATGGGAATAGTGAAAACCACCAAATTAATATCAAATTAGCCAAGACTGCTACCAGGCGCGGTTCCAGGATTTTCAAAGGGGGGGGGGGGGTTCCAGAATCATAAAAAGGGCAGTCACAGGATTCAGGTTCGATAAATCAGCAGCGGATTTTTTAAAGTTTTAAATATGCAAATTACATAATATTTGTCAATAACAGCTGTGTAGATTTTCCTATAATATATTATTTGGTTAGGAAACTATTTTATAATAAATAATTTTTAATTCATCATTAATAATATAAATATGAAAAATATGAATGATGATGCTTTATTTCCTGTATATACAATGGATTATAGACATAAATATTTATTACTATTTAAATATAATATGTACATAAAAAGGAAAATTACGAAGTGTAAGTATAAGTAGGTAATACACGCAAATACATAGTAAGAACATGTAGAACATAGAAGAACATGGAATCACAGTTCTAGAAATTGTCAACTAATGAACAAACAGATCATTCACTAAATAAATTAGAAAATGCAATATGCCGCGGATATTTTCGAGCAAATCTGTCTATAGCTAAATTAAGATTAATAGGAATATCTCTGTGAATATGAAGAAGCGATAAACCAGATAATCTAGTGTTGCTCATTGTGGAATGATGAGCAATTTTAATATGTTTCAATCCACTAAAAGATTGTTCTGCACTACATGTAGTCACAGGCAAGCTGCAGAATATCTTCAGTAGTTCGTCAATATTTGGATATTCCATTGAAAATTGGAGAGCATCAGCAGCTGTTGTTGGACAATCTTCATTTGACTGCTGTTTGAGCCACTTGTGATGCCAAAGATGAATTTCACTGATGAAATTACCAGATATAGAGTAAAAATCAACAATTGGCATAATTTTTTCGACAGCTTCAGATTTACTCAGTTTAATTATTACTGCAGGAATAACAACTGATCCTGACATGGCTCTTTGATGAAGTTAGGTAAAACAGTCTTTAATTTTGGTGTATAAATTATCTAAAAATGGCGCAGAAATACAACAACGATAATAATCCTTTGGTGTTTGTGCAGGCAGTTTGTCTCTGTGGTGCTGAGACCCATAGATGCATGGAGTCAAAAGCTCAACATCAATGATGGCAGCCATTTCTTCAGCTTCTTTGTACCATATATCATGGACTCTGTCAATATCTTCTCAAGCACCCTTGATAACTTCAGTTACAACTATAAATTATAACAGTTTATTAAGCTAATAATGACAATAGAAATATTTAGGAATCTTTTTTTTAAGGGTAGTTTATATATTTGAGGGCACATCTTTTTCTAGAAAAGGCACATTATCTACCCCTACCTCCTTTGTGTACTTGTTTTTATTCAATTTTTGACAATATTATTTTTTTCTGAATCCAAATATTTTGAGGGGACCCCTAGAACCCCCCCTGGAACAGCGCCTGGGTGGGTGGGTGGTTCTGAGTTAGAATCAGCTGACACTAGTTTAGATGACTTTGGTTATTACTGTGATCCCTTAGTGATGCAAAACAGTGACAATATTTAATAAAGTCATACCATATAATTAACCTACATTGTATATATAAATATAATTCGATACAATTTATATGTAAAATTTACAACAAAAAATACAGAGTAGATGGATATTTATTATACAAGTAACACAAAAACTATTATAAAAGAGTAATTTATAAAGTAAAATTAGTTATAATATTATAATAATCAATATCAAAAATTTTATTAACAATTTATTATATTTAAATATATATATTATTTTTATATAGCATTGTTAAAAAAGTCTATATTATTTTGTATATTTATATATAATTTTTATTATTTAATAAAAGTTCTATGATTTTAATTGATAATTATCTTCACCCATGAAATAATTATATAATATTGTTTTATAGAATTAATTTATTAAATTTTAGTGTGCTATTTATATTATTATGTATATATACTACCATCTAATCAAATTGCAACAATGCCGAGAAATATAGAGATTGGTTCTACTTGCCACCAGCATCCAATATAATTTTGATTTACATGGGCATCCAGGATGCTCATGTAAGTTGACCCAAACACCCCAAATGGCTTAACACTTTAGAAATACATTCTGCATTTAATATGGTTCTAAGAGAAAACATCCATAAGTGAAAATGTCCACAGGATAAAACATATATAAGAGAAAACATACATAAAATAGAAAAAAATTCCATAGATATATATACAGGTATATATAAACAATGTATAAAATCTTATATTATTTAGTATATAAGATTACCAAATTTGTCCACTATTTTGTAATTACCATTCATCTTGGTGATACATTAATTATTATTTGAATCTATAAAAATTATAACAAATGTTTCACATAGAAATTTGTTTGTTTAAACTGTCTTTTAACAATTATATGCTTATGTATGTCCTTCATATTTTTATTCTATTTTTAATAACAGTAGGTATATAGTTAATTTACATATTATACATTTTTTCTCTTCTATGTACATTTTCTATGTTTTCTCTTATGTATGTTTTCTTCTGTGTATGCTTTCTGTTATGGATGTTTTCTCTGGTTTCCTTTGAAATTTATACCATTTTACATAGCATAAAGATTTAAAGGTCACAAGACAAGACTCGTGATTATAAAATAATTAATAAAAAGTCTTTATTATTTAGTGTCAAATGTCTTTTCTTAAATTTAAATGTAAAACTGTTCTGTGTTTTCAACTGCCCACCTGTGTGAAATGTTACAAAGATAATAAAAAGAGCAAAAAAATTATTTAAAAAATGTAATTATAAAATCTGCTCAGCATTTTTTTAAATATTTTTTTTAAATATAAATAAAATATTATACATTATTAATAAGTTGCTAATATATAATTCCTTTCTACAAGAGTGCTACCAATAACATCTTTTTAGTGTATATTATAGAGTGCACTTCACAATTGTGCATATTATTGGGCAATTCATATATTGTGTAACATGTACAGCTGTTCCAATGCACCTATTATATAATAATTGTATATAGCATACTGTTAAAAAGAATATATATTTATATATTGACATATTAAAAAAATATTTAATTATAATGTACATTTTAAATATATTGTATAATGTATATACTTTATTTGCTTATTATAATATTAGATTTATAATTAATAGTAATAATTATAATCAAATAATATTAAATTATCTTTTAAAAAACTACATTTATGTATAAAACCAATCAAAAGATGAATATTTATTATAAAACATTGTCATCATTTTACCTCCTCTTTCTTATTAAGTGAAGGTAAGCCTAGTGTTCAGAAAAATACCAGATTGTCCCCCAACAAATATTTGTTCCACTGTTGGATCTACAATATAGGGCCATGTCCATGCAACATTGTTAAACTGTCAAATTAAACTAAACTGATGTTATTCTATGCTAAGATAGTGATTTATGCACATAAAGGGCTATATATAGAGTCAATGGGCACACATTTCTAGAAGGTAATCTTTTGGAAGCCCTATGAAAGAGGGGGCCCATTTGTATATAAACATGCTGATCCTTCCTACTAAACAAAAACTCACGTTTCATCCACTGCATATGTATAAATGTAATTACTTGTAAACTAATTGATCCCTTAAAATTGGCTTTGATTATTCATGTAGTATAATTTATTTTCAATGTCTTTAATTTGTTAGTCATTAAACACTTTTTTAATTTTTTTTGTTTTTAAAAAAAGGTTTCATATATCTTGCTATTGAAATCATTAAATAATAAATAGTTATATACAAAACATGTTAAAGCCTGCAGCCAGATTAAATATTTGTCTGCATGGCAAGAAACTTTAAAGTGGCAAAAATGTACTAAATTACAACATTAAAAGCACAATATTTTTAAACAACTATATAATTGGGACATAATAAAAAAACACAAATATACAGTAGGTATAATATTTTATACATAAGTACAAAATATATCTTTCTACAATAACTATTTTACAGTTCTGTATATATGGTATGGGTATGCATAATAGGTATAGCCTGTGCCATAAAATTTGTTATCTATAAAAGTATAGGATGCATATATATATTATAGAATGTAGGATAGGTAGATACCATGTACCATTGAACTACTGATCTGCATTAAATGCTAAGTCAATACCTCAGATAAACAGATAATAAACATCAATAAACAGATCTGTACATTGTGGAACCTCACTTTTAAAGAATGGTCAAGTTGTTCAGGCTTTTGACAATGTCATTGTTGCTATTGATGTACAGAAGTGGCGAACCCTAGAATTGATAATAATGCCATATGGTTGGTTTCTTCGTATTTTTTTTTCATAGGCTTGGCTAAGTTGTACTTTGACAAGTAATTTAGGTTTTTTGTAGATGTTTAGATAGCCTTTCGGTTTACTGTTTGATGACCTTCGCTGGATGAATGGTAATAGAGGGCACCCCATTCTTCCAGTCTGTAAATGGGTTATCTACAAACTCAAGTTTTGTTTTAGAAACTGAAAAATATATACAAACTGAGCAGTAAGCTCTGTCTTCTTTGTTAAAATAGAGTAGCCATTTATGAGTTTCTTCCCAGTTGGAACTGTACCTTCTTTTTTTCATATGGGAAATGTTTAATATGGTTTTATTCTTCTTTCAAGTATGCACAACTGATCTTCATTCAACAATTGCCTTATAATTGCATATTCAGCTATGTCACAAAAAGAAGATAATTCAAAAACAAGTAGTAGCTGGCTCTGATGGTGCATTTGATGATCATTTGTATTTCTAAATACCTACTTACAAATAACTATATACTGGTTATTTTCTGAGCGCATGTACTTATACTTTAAATATCCGCCACTATCAGAAGCTTAAAAATTACAACTATGTGGTTATTTAAATTAGGGCCACACAAATATAGTAAATTATTTTTAACCAACAAATGAGATTTTTTCATTTTTGAAGCCAAGGAAGAAGGGAAAGTTGGTATTACAATTTATTTTTATATATAAAAAAAGGTCAGTTTAGCTAGTCCTTGTTTGATTTTAAGGGGCGCAGATAAGAAAAGGATGCTTTGGATGTCTTGGTTGCCTCATGCCTGATTATGTTGGCATGCCATTGGTTTGTATAAATATTTTATATATAATTAATCATTTTTGTATTAAAATTTAGGATTAATTTTTTAATTTAAATGAAAAATATTAAATTTGAGTGAATATTAATTAGTTCAATTTTTTTTTTCTGGTGTTAAAATGTTTCTCAATTTAACAATTATTATTATTATCTGGTTTAATTTAATGAAATATTGATATAAATAACAACATGTTTATTGATATATTTATAAAATTGAACATGATCATAATCTATTAAATAATGTTTTTGTATATTTTCACAATTTTGAACCATTAGAATAACAATTTAACTGTTCTCAATGCTTCATTTTCCAACTATAGTTGGATAATCATAACACTTTTAAAGTTATAATTAGTCGTTTTAATAGGTAGTTATGCAATTAAGTAATTGTATGTTTGTAATTGGTAATATAAGATTATGTTTTGATTAGTGAAGTTATTATGAAGTATAATTTTTATATTTAGAGAAGATATCTCATATTTCTGTATAAATGCTATGCATTGTAGTTATGGATACTCGATCACTGTCCTTATTTGGCCTTCATGATAATGCCTTTATTAAAAATACACTTATATTTACTCATTTTCAGCTGTGTCCTGTTGAGTAGAGAGGATAGTTGGCACTTCCACCTGTCTCTCTCTCTCTTGATACAATGATACAACATCACCACCAGAAACAAGGCGCACACCACCACCACCATCAAAGCCCCCCAAACCGCCTTCCTCCCTCCAGTGTTGGTTTGACTGTGATCGATCCTCCGCCGAGGTCACAATCTCCCGATAATGCCATCGAGATTGTCCCTGTAATTGCCATTCCCGCTAACATACCTGGTGGGCGGGCTTCCAAGGCAGGGCATCAAGCTGCATCGATTGCCCTCACTCACTGGTTCCATGGCTCTATTAGTCGGGAAGAGACTGAAAGACGACTTCATTTACAGCCCCTCAATGGCTCCTTTCTCATCCGTTATTCTACATCTACACGAAAATATATCCTCTCCGTGATCTGTGCACAGCAGGTATATCATTATCCCATTGAAGAGCTTCCTGATGGTTTTTATCAGGTGAACGGCACCAATGCGAAGTATTTGGGCATTGATTTACTCGTGTCGGAGTTCCGGAGAACGAATAACTGTATTGTATGTTCACTCTCTCGTCCAATTGTTGGCACTAAGCCACCGCCCCATATCACGGTGTATGGTAACACAAATGACCTTCATCAAGCTGTCAGGAAAGCTAACCTCAAGGTAGCATGACATATCATGGATTTGGTTAATTTTTAGATGATAAGTTACATAAATATTGTTTTATAATTTAAACTGGTTTACCAAAATACTTTCTTCTAATGTTTATTTTATAATTGAAGCGCTTGATATAAATCTTTGAGGCATATACCATTAAACATATATTTATTGTATTGTGTTTACTAATTCCGAGTAATGCACTGCGGTTCCAGAGTGTACGGGAAGCTCTCAGCAGGGGCGGCAAGGATCTTGCTGAGTACATCAACGAAAAGTCGGCAGACAGCGGGGCCACACCTCTTATAGAAGCCGCTAAGACAGGGTCCAATGACATCGTCAGGGTAATTTAAACATGTATAGGCAACATAGTTTGTATTATGATAAAGTTTCTATTGCCTATAACTTGTTGCAAACAACAAATTACCTATAAATATGTGTAGGTCATGCAAATATACTTAAATAGATTTTGTTGTAGTTTTTATGTTACAGATCAGATTAGTTATTTCATATTATGCCTATTGTATGCTCTATTATTTAATGTTATTAATTTCCATCCACTGTTATACGTTAACTTATTTCATATGTTTATTATTGCTATAATTATTTTTAATTGGTAGCTTTTATCGAAATGAGTGTACACTTTATATTATGTTAGATTAGAAGCTTCAGAAAGCTAATATTTTAACATATTGTATTGTGTTCTTATGATCAATATAAGTATCCCATTTATTTAACTAATAATCTTACATATTCCAACTCAAAGTTTCTTTATAGTGTCCTTTGTAAGTAAGAGTATACACAGCTAAAGTTTTGTTATGTACATATTTTTAGTATATATTTTATATTCAGTCAGTTTTTATTTCCCGTGAATATTTTATTAAATTATATTTATATACACGTTCATTATTTCATCAAAATATGAATTATACCCGACCAATATAATTTATTTTTAAATATACCTGTCCTTAAATAAAGAATATATTGATAAAAATACTTCAAAATACATATTATGTGCGATAATAAGTTCATATAATTTAATCTACTATTATTTATTACCTAAAATTTCTCATATTATACTATCGTATGATCATTATGCAACAATAATTTCCATTGATCCAGTTAATCTGGGCTATAATATCTCAGATCTTTAACAACGTTAAATAATTTTTTTGCCGTAAAAGCCTATATCGTTTGCAAAATTGTTGTCTGTTTAAAAATGTATAATGCAAAAATCAATAGAAAATCGCACATTTTGCCCAAATGCGTGTATTTTTCTATACGTAGGCCTACCATTTTTTACGGAGATGGTTTTCAAATTGAGCATACTGTTTGTTTTTATATCCGATCACTTTGATCGATTTTATAAATAGTAGTATCTGTCAAAATTCGCTCATTCCACATTTAGGAATCAAGAATCTGAATACACTAGTCGACATGCTCAGTATTAATTTAATCATAGCATTCCCTAATCCACCAAGAATACATGTTTTTCATCTCTAAAGAATTCTCCGCCTCTCTGTTCCAGCTCCTATTGGACCACAACGCCGAAGTGAACCTTCGTGACTGTGGCGGCTTCACCGCGTTGCACCGCGCATGCCAAAAGAGCTTCGCCCATGTGGCGGAGACCCTGCTCAAGGTGGGCCGGGCCAACCCGCAGATCAAATGCCCCTTCTCCGGGAACACAGCCCTCCACGAGGCGGCCATGCTGGGCCACGCGGACTGTGTCAACTCGCTGTTGCGGTTCCATGCAGCGGCCTGGGCGAGGAATACGGACGGCGAGATGCCGTTCGAGTTGGCGCTGAGGTTCGCCTTCGCTGATCTGGCGGCGGCTTTGTCTGCCTATCGACCCCCGCAGCCGCTCACTACTCAGGTAGGTGTGGACTGTCTAGTTAGTCCGATTTTGCTATTGACCACGGCTACATTGTTGCTACTTCCTAAGGTTTTGTGATTTTTTCACTTGTTTAAATGCTTTCTTTATTATATACTATGGATTGGCTGTTTTCAATTATTTTTATTTTGTAGTTGTAAACATTGGGGAGTATTGTGCGTGTGTCATTCTCAAAACCGCCAATGATTTCACGCAAGAAGATTTATAGATTTTCAATAATTTGTTTGAAACTTTCGACTAGCACAGCTACTAGCCAGGAACGGGAGAGTTCAGGGGTTGGCTCGAACCTGTTCCGAGACAACACCCTCGGAAATAAAATTACACAGATAATTTGAGTAATTTTTTTAAGTACTGCCTTTATTTTTGTGATGAATTTATCAAACTTTTATGAAAACTAGTTTATGGTTTCATGCAGGGAATGTATAATGAATGTTGCATAATTATTTTATCTAATATTAATCATACTGTACATATACTACTTTTAAGCTCATTACTGACTTTATAGTAACTATGTTCTCACTAAATTATGTGTGCGACAATGATTTTTTAGGTGGAGATTTAGAATAATAATTGCAAAGTTAAAGCTTGTAGTTATCTTTATGACAGCAGTCGATTTTTTGGAAATTAAATTGCATTGGTGATGTCACATGATGTCTACTCATCTCCACTAAAATGTTCTGTTTAGGTTAAAAATAATAATAATTTATTTATTGTGCGTAAACTTGGGTACAGTATATTTTTGTCTATAAGAGTATAGTTCAAATGTAATTATAATAGTCCTTTTACAATAGTTGAGATTTGATTCAGAAGCCATCACATTTTGTACTTTTGTAAGAAGGGCATATTTTAATAGTTTAATCGATACTATGCGGGTCGGGAGAGGGATATTAATTATGTGATCAATCGTGATACACTAGCTGCGCTTTACTCACAATTAATCATTATTGCTGTTCATGTAACTGTCATTATCAGTTATTAACATCAGAGTTCATCAATATATATTTAACCCTTTGCAAACACCCTGGCCATGTATCATCCAGGTATTAGAAAACGACACATTCGTTGGTGGCAAAATTTGGAGACAGTGAATAACATTTTCTTGCAGTTATTTTAGCATTAGGAAAAATTTGCTTATCACCCTTGGGTTACTTTACCGGATTCTGAAAATGCCCTATTTAAAATATCGTAAAATTTTGCAATAAAAAAGATTTGGTCACTAAAAAGTCAATAAAAAATTATGTCATTTGATGTTGGTCAGACCAGTACCAACCGAGTATTTTAAAATTGTTAAATATTTTATCCTGACCCTCAATTTATATTGTATATAACAATTATGTTTCATTCAGTATGATCGATTTATCATTAGCACATGATCTCAAAATTCTATATAAATTAATGTTAATGCTAACTAACCCCAAAAACATATACAATAGATATTGTTACACCTTGTAAATTCATGTTATATCTTTTTTCTAAGTGTCATGAAATCATTGAAAACCTGAAATTATTAAAAGGCATAAAAACTATTGCCTGTTTGAGTTGTAAGCAACATTTCCATTAGTCAATGGAAGGAATGATTTGTGGGAGGGTGTACACTTCATATGCAATATAATTCAATATTAACAAACAATAGAATGTTTGTACAATTATTAGATCGACAAGGGGTGTAGAGTATATAAAACTTATAAAGAAAGGGTATATACAATATATTCTTTATTATTATTGTTATATAGGTATATAATTAAAACCAGAGAGAAAATATACTGAGTATGTTTTTATATCTTACGTTTGTTTTTCGTGATTTGCATAAATGATTAGTACGCACTTAGTATATTATAAACAACATTTAAATTGATAAACTAATAGTTTAGTTGAACGTCTTGGAAGTTCATTCGAACCCTGCAACATGCCTCCCTTCTATGGCCTGCATGCAGGATGACTGGTTCCACCCGTCGCTGAGCAAGACCGACACCGAGCGCTTCCTGATGGGCTTCATCTCGCAGGACGGCGCCTTCCTCATCCGTCGGAGCAGTCAGAGTGACCGGAAGTACGTCCTGGTGCTCCTGTACCACGGACAGGCGCTCAAGTATCAGATTGAGGTCGTCGACTTCTCCTTCAATGTGGACACCAAGGAGGCCTACTATATTGACAAGGTGGGC
The DNA here is from genome assembly GCA_034780555.1 of Coelogynopora nodosa. Classification (NCBI taxonomy): domain Eukaryota; kingdom Metazoa; phylum Platyhelminthes; order Proseriata; family Coelogynoporidae; genus Coelogynopora; species Coelogynopora nodosa. The sequence goes on along the minus strand of JAUZND010016752.1, from coordinate 14,928 downwards.
TGCTTGCTAGCTTGGTTGGCTGGTTAGTCTTAGATGTGGAGTTGGTTTTGTTAATGTGTTAATATATAGCAGGATTTCTTCTCTCCTTGATTTCCTTTGAATACATCTTAATTTGTTAACAGATTACTATTATTATTATATTATTTGTATTATTACTGTTTTTACTAATATGAAAATAGAAATCCACCGATAAAAACTTTAAAAATATATATTATATTATGAAAATATTGTTACATTAGTGTGATGTGTATTGTTAGTAAGCAATATTTATAAGCATTTATTAAAATATCTATAGTATAACTAGATATGTGCAACACTTCAATGCAGATGTATTACTTTCTATATAGCGTCAATTATTGTATTTCTACTAATCGAATTCTTTTCTTAATTAAAGAAAATCGTCTTTTTATATGTTTGTTTTTTAGTGTTTATTTTTGTCATTGAAAAAGTATATATATTTTTAATTTTACCCAAAAAAGTACAGAACCGGCCTGCATACTATACACTAGTGTAAATCCCTACCATGCATCAGTAGCGCCCGACCTTCCCACTCTCAGTAATCACTACCAAAGCTTCCATTTCCTAACAAAATTCACCCGTTTTATAGGTAGATTAAATCCACATTCTCCTCTATATGACAAATATCAACAAAGTAAGGACTGCTTGAATTCAAAACTGGATTCTTTATTCCAAATTACATTACATACATAGTATACATACACACACAGCCTTACATAGCAACTGCACTCCAATCGCCGCGCTAATTGCTGACTAAATTATAGAACAAGAATGACCCATTCAGAGGCTTTATGTCACCATTATACCAAAAACCGCCACCTAAAAACATTTATAGTGATTTACGTTCCATTACGCTGATTTGTTCACTAGGTAAGCAACTACTAGACACTCCATAAACAAACATATTCAGCAATTTTGCTACACATGCGCTTCCTAAACCTAAATCTAGGAATTCCTGCCTGTCTTGTCTGGAAACACAGTTACTGTATGTCTATAATATTATTATACCGTGTTGTCTTATTTTAACCCTGTTTTCTTAACAGGTTTATGTTAACAACTATAAGATAGCCGAATTATAATTTTTAACCTGTCCAGTGTATTATTAATCTGTACCAACAGGGCCCACTCCACCTGTCCCTGGACCACCTGGTGGAGCACTACAGTCGGTTCGCGGACGGCATCCCCACACGACTGCGCTATGCCGTGTCCCCGCGGAGTCGTGTGATCGATATCGAAAAATTGGTCCCACCCGGCGTCTAGCAGCACGACAGGGAGCCCGTCAAGTTGGTCAGGAACAATGGGGTGGGGGGGCGCGGTGAGGCTGGGAAGAAGGCCAAGGTGAGTGGTGACTTCAGTTCCAGGTTGTTTGAGTGGGGTGAGAGAGAACAAGTCTGGACGGTGTATATGTATCAGACGGGGATCATGGGAGTGTGAAAAGTGTTCCTGGAATTGACGGTTTCTGGAAAAGTTTAGAAACATAAAGTAATTTCAAAAACCTTGAAAAGTGTTTTTTGTTGGAAATATTTCATAAAATGTTAGCAGGGTACCATGTTTTAATGTTAGTCTATTGTGTATTTTTGTTTCAGGTTAAAGTGAAATAGTTTTTTCTTATCCTTTTATATTCAAAGTTTTATCTATTAAATTTCCCCTTTTATTCATATTAGTTTTATGTGATTAATGTATGTAAACTTTAAATAAATCTAAAATAACTGACGTCTTAATGATGTCGTATAATTTGGGTTTGTTACATCCTCACAAATCCCGATAGAATAGCAAAAAGTAGACAGGAGAACTACTGGTCACGGAAATTTGGGTAGAATAGGCCGAAAATTGTTTATTTGGCATTGAAAGCTATTTATTTATTTGGAGATTTCTATATTATGCAAACGACCGAGATTACTTTATGTTATAATTACTGTAATTATGCTATGCTGTAATAGTGTTTGTAGTCTTCCTAGTTGAAACAAATCCTTTATATTTAATTCCTTTTTTTTATAGAAATTATTCGATACTGTCATGCAGGGATTTTATTAAGTGATGGCAGATGCATAATAATCAATATTATATCCGCAGAAACAATCTGTTTATGCGTTTTTGTAGGTGTTGTTAACAAGATTAAGTGTATGTCTGTCTACTTAATTAGTAGTTGAAAACTGCAAATTTGAAACGGCATCGATATTATCTCCGACATTATACAATATTAATGGCTAAATTAAAATGTATTTTGTATATGTAATTTATAATTTTGTTTGTATGAGTGAATGTGTAAATACATATTAAATTATTTTTGTTGGTTTTTTTTGTAGTATATTATGTATCTTATTAACTTAATATAAATCAATATTTTACAGTAAAATATTTATTTATAAATTAATTAATTTTAATATTTAAAATTTTTTTTAATTAAGATTTTTGGTCAATGATAAAGTTTATTTATTTTACTTTTATTGTAGTATAGTATGAGAATGATTACCACTGAGAATAAACCATTGATACACAGAGGAACTCTATAGAATAGTAGTTAATTATATGAATATATTAAGAACTGAATATGTAGCTATATATACATCAATTCACTTTTAAGGTTCTCAGGTTCGTGGCAATGGGCTACTTAAGTACTTAGTTAGTGTATTCACAAAGAGAAAGTTGCCTTTCGTAATAAATGATTACATAATTTTAGTCGTTTGTTATAAATAATTCTTCCGTGTTGACTCATTTGTATATGAGGATCAGTCTGGTGACACTCTCGGGAGTTGGCTTTGATTTTGAAGCGAAATATGTCAATCAGCTCGGTACTTATTTAATTCTCGCTAAACACAGTCTAAAAATAGTACAAATATCTGCGTGAGAATATCTCCGATTGAACCTGACGTATAATTCTATTGTAATTTTATTCGTCTCCGCTTCCGGTGTGTGGGGGGAAAGCGGGTTGCCATACATCGTTCGTACACACCATCACCACAACGCATTGGAACACATGGCCTAGAGTAGGCAATGATCGATCACTCGACCTAACTCATTGCTTTATTGATCTTTGAAAATCATAATTGGGAGGGGATAAAAAGTGGGTTACTAAATTAAAGGTGGTGGGCTCGTTTTGCTCATAATATTTTGTGTTCACTTGCCATAATATCCCAACACAACGTAGTTTTAATTTCCTTGTATTACTGTTTTTTATTAAAAAAATTCATATATTTTTTCTTTCTTGATATATGCTACATGTTTGGTTGAATGAAACTATATCTTACTTATGGATTACTTTAGCGATATACGCATATTGCAGTAGCATGATTAATATTGGAAGTTATGTTAATTGGGAAACTTCAAGACATATAGGCTAATTTGTTAATTTATCGATAAATATATTAAATCAATGAACATATTCAAAGAATTCAATTTTACAAAAATTTATACATTGTAGTAGTAAGCATATATTGAGTCACATGACGTGTTGTTCCTTATAAATATGAGTGATTTACACTTTGTCAGATTCGTAACTGTGATCCAAACAACCAATAAGTTAATAAGCTTTCTTTATTGTCCTTAAATTATGAGTCAAATTTTATCATGCTGTGTAACTTCCTCCTTTACACCAATGTATTACTAGTGTTTAGTATGATCAGGTTTAAGTTAACATAATCATTTATAATATTTATTTAACATTGAACATTGTTATCGATAATTACTGTTTATTGGTGGTATATTTTCTTATTTAAATGTTAAGTTAAAATGTTATAAAATTGATATTACATAAAATAAACTTTCAAAAGTTAAAAATTAATATTTACTAAACGTAAAAAGCATTAAAACTTTTTAATTAATATCTGCTACATTTTAAAGTTATTTAAATCAGTAAATAATATAATTATACTGACATATAAAATTTAAGTATAATAACAAATTATATTTAGACAAAATACGACATTCAAAAAATTAGCCTGTTTACACATTTTAATGGAACAAACCCAATATAAAATAATCGTATGTTAGTTATAATAACACAAATTATAAATAAGATTATAATATATTATTGATGAAATATATCGTATTTAGCCATTACTGCCTTCAATATCCAGATATAGTACTGTTGCTGAATATTGCACGTGACCGGTTGCACAGGCATGGTAATAAATATTCAATAAACTAAAAGTACAATATGAATAAATAAACAAATCTCAGTAAGGTTCTCCGCAACAATAAACATAATTGAACACAATTCAAGTGAGCTTTTTAACTGCAAAATTGTAAGGTTTTTAAATTCCAACATAAAATGTTCGACTTTGGAAAGATTAAATATTTTTTAATAGTTTGGAAAATACAAGTATTGATCTTTAATTGATATTTTAAAATGTATTGTGTTGTATTTCAGTATTAGTACTTATTCTTTGATGGCATCGCATTTTTGTATTATTAGTATTTTCATTAGTTTTTCTTAATAAATATATTTAAATTCTGTATTAGTATGTTTTATTTATATTTTGTTTTGTAATGTTAGTATGGTTTAAATTAAGTTGATAGTTAATTAATCTGAGCAATCGTAAAAAAGCATTACTGATTTAAAATAATAATTTTTAATTATAAATAATATCAATAATAAATAGTTTTAATGACGGGATACGTAATAATATATTAAATCTAGAATCACTATCCGATCGTTAAAACGTATTATTCAATTTATTTTATTTATTTCTAAATATATATTTAATCAGTTGGGCCTTTTTGTAATGCATGGTAGAATTAATGTTTCATACATTTTTCAGAGAAGTCTTTTAAAATTTCGTTTCGTTACATTTTATCCCTTGGTATATTAATAAGAAAAATAAACACTTAATTTATATTTTATGGAATTCGCAGAAACTTTTTTTTCTAGTAATGTAACATTCGCAAAAACATTTTTTTAGTAATGTAACATTTTATTGTTATTAACACTATGACGTTGTAATGTCATTAACAAATCTAATACACTTTTACTCCTAAATCTATTTTTTATTGCGCTGCGATTTACTTGAAATGTCGAATAAATAAATATCCTGGGTTTAATTTAGTTTTAATGTGTATAAATCCTGAATATTTATTACCATAGTATCCAATATTGATTGGTTATTGACAATCCTCACCGCTTTAGGTAGTGTTCTACTTCCCTCATCAATGTCTGATGCTACCTCCCCTCTTCAGTCCAAACGTCAGAGTGGCGGGGTGAGCCTACTCTCAGGTGCGGCAGGTCCCGGCTCCGAGGTCCGTCTCATCCCCAGTGACGCGGTCATCCTGCTCTACCGGCTGGGCGAGGGCGAGTTTGGCGAGGTCTACCGCGGCCAGCTGCACCTGGACAGTGACGGCATCGAGGAGGTGGCTGTTAAGGTAGGATTTCACCGGCTTGGCCGGATTACCATGGTTACACGGTCCGGTTGGGTTTTAGGTGAGTGGGCGAGTGCACCGCACGCCAGATATGCATTCTGTATTGTAGGGTAACTATAAGGATGAGTGAGTATCGTCCTAAAAGTGTTGTTTTGATAAAATTCAAAAACGATTTTAATACTGCTTTTATTTATTCGATTAAACCTTTTCAAATGTGTCAAGATTTAATCATAGATTACCAGGTTAACGTTTTCAAATCGATTAAAAGAAGTTTTTTGCAAGCTATGTATTTATTTACGTTAAAGTTATTTTCATTACATTAAGGTAAATATACATTTAATAATTTTTAATAAAATATAGTAAAGTTCTAATTGAAGTAATATTTATTCCAAATATATATTTACGTTGTTTTGAATTTAATAAATAAATCATTTACATTTTATTTGAAATTGATTTGTAATTCGTTATTTTTTCGTAATAAAATGTTATTTTTTATTCTGACTTTTATTTATTGCCTTTAAAAAGAACGAAATTCGACCCAATTTTCATTATTTGATATACCATTACCATGAGAAAGTCAACTTTCAAGGCATTAATGGTTACTAATTACAGCGGAATGTATACATTCCTTGATGCACACGAACACTGTTTCATTGACAATAATATTATGTTCGATTATCAAGTAGGATTTTGGACATTATTATTGTGGTTTCAATTTGATTTACTCTCAATAACTTCAATTTTTATTCTTGAAACTTTCGGGATATTTACAACATTTTTATTTAATGCTGTATAATTATTTCATTGCTAAATTCTCTTAGCTTATAAGCTATTTAATTACTATGTTGTCATAGTGACAAATTAATAATTGATATTTACAACAACTTCTTAGGTAATAAATGTATTTAATTTGATTGAAAAATGCGTAGCCTAATGTATTTCATTGCTGGAACCGATCGACCGGGCTATGATTCCATTTCACTTAGTGAACTGCCTCTAAATAATTATGTGAAATGTACTTTAGATGTTATGCTACATGATTAAAATAGTATTGTTTGTAGCGACAAGAGTCAGTTCTAATTTACAAACTTAATTTAGTCATTTAACACAATTTTAGTAATGCACTACTAATAATTTGTCTACTACAAAATATATGATACTAAACATGATTATGTAGTAAGTCAAGGTTTTTCTATAACTATGTTTTTATAAACTCTGTATTTTCTAACACAGGGATGATAGTTGTTAAATAATATTAAGATTGAGACAGAACCCGCTGAGCATTCTCGCAGAGACTTTGTTGGCGTATATGAGGCATATTTAAAGAATTAATAGGAAGTATAAATAATTTGCATAATTTTAAACACTATTTTTCCAACGCTAAGGTCGTTCATTTACCAAAAAGATAGTTTTCTAAAAAAAAATTTGGATGTTTTATAAATACTAATATTTTTGGAATCCCCAATTCGTTGTTATTACAATATCTTTTGTTTTGGTAATTTGTTGTTGTTTTAATGCAACATTTGATGTTTCAATATAGAAATAAAATATAAGGGAATTTGACGATAGTCATTTTAAGCTTTTGGTGGAATACATAAAAGTAGGTTTACTTCAAAATTGTACTGTAAATAAAAAGTTTTAATTTTAAGGTCATTTGGGATAGAAAGGGTATTGCGTGTTTAAATAGCCCGTAATACTAAAGATATGCGACACTTGAATTTAAGATTTTGTCGCGACTCACAGCGAAAATTGGAACACTCATGTTTAATTCAAACACGACAGTATCTGAAATAAATATTAATAAATTGTATTACTAAAAATAAATATACATAACATATTAAGATATTTTGATGTTTAAGTATAGCTTTATTTATTAAATCCATTTTATTTATATACTTGTCTTGTGTATTCACAATCCTTAGCACCGCTCGGTCAGTTGTACGGCTATTAAGTCGGACATTCCTGCTTATATAGGAGCCACGTGCACCTAATGCTGACTACATTGTGAGATTGTATGTCCCTTAATTATGGCAGCTTATGGCATCTAGGTACACGGCTAGTTCACTAACCAGATATCCGCTATGTCATTCGACAACATAAACACTACACATTATTGCGTCAATACATTTTTCAGTGATTTATCTAAACATGGCGTAGCTATATTTGTGAAATGCGGATAAATGTAAGACATTTTCTCGTAATCTGTTTAAATAATTTTCTTTTAAAATAGTGTTCTTCTCATACATCTGCAGACTTATATTTAAGGCTGTATTTTATTTTTATTACATTTTGAAGTATTCGTTATTTTTCTACACTTTATGAGGCTTCGGTTATTGCAAAAATTAAAACAGAATGGGACAAATATGTATATTGTTGTTAAGTTCATGAAAAGAAGTAAGTAGGATTTTATGTTAGCACGGATACTTTCCATCTTGGAAACATTTTCATATAGTAATTCTTGTGCGTCGACGTGGTAATTCCATTTATTATCGGACTGATATGTATTATTTATACTCTATATTATTAGTCGTGTGCTTCGTATAGATTTTCCAATATAAACAAGACATATTGATATTTTCTGTGACACGCGTATATCTGGCCTAATTTTCTCTCTTTCCTCATCTTTGATAAAGACATTGTGAGTAGCACTGTTCTGTGACTATCTGAATCATGATCGAATTAACAAGAATAGAAATCTAATAGAAGGGGAAGATGGAGGAGGATTGTTGTGATTCTTCCCTGAGTCAGAGAGGTCAGTCACGAAACTGCTCTCGATCAGCTGAGCTTGTTTTTGGTGACGAAACTACAACACACATCGAGAGAGAGATTGCATGATCAATCGATAATCCACCGATTTATTCACCACAATGATGATGGTCATCGAATAAAGTGGGACGAAAATTTGTGGGCTGTTAACAGTCGACAGTTTATAAAATTATATTTTTTGTATCTGAAATATTGATAACGTTTTTCTACATTTTTGCCGTCAATAATTATTTATATTCGGTATAAATTGGCTGCAGTCAGTTAAGCGACATAAACTACACCCACCTAAAATGAACGAATCATTTGCACTGTAAACGACGTGTGCACTTCTGCACAAATTGTTCCAGGAAGTGGACTCCCTGCTGATCTTTATAGGAAGGATTTCCTGCTGACTGCATGTTGCTCTCTTCCTATTCCTGGACAGAGTAGAAGAAGAGACAGTTCAAACCACCCATTACCGTTCACCTATTTTCATGTTTTGTCATAGGCTGTATGTTATTCGGTTTCCAGCTGAGGAAAGGACTGTCGTGTCTAACGGTTAAGATTTAATAACGTGTGCTTTAAAATATGAAATGTATAACTTTTTAAGGATTTGTTAGATTTCTAGATTGCTTATGTATATAATGCTTGTAAGTATCTACGCACCTTTATAAATAGTTGTTCGTTTAAATTAAATATTGCATTGTACATAGCAAATTTGATTACATTACAACATACAATAATATAATACATTATTTAAGTGTCTACGTATGTTATTGAATTTACATTCTATAAAAGAACTACTGTATAAAATCGTATGTAGATACTCGTAAACTACACAATGTAACTATATAAATATTATTTGCACATATTTTATCATAGCATTCTAACCTGCTTTATCTGCTTCACTTTATTGTGTAGGTTTATCTCAAACATACTACTAATACTATTATAGTAGACCAAGCATTATATATTTATCATCATTATACTATTTGATGCCCTGATAAAGAAAATAATAAATGTGTACTGGTTTTTAAAAAATTGAATTTTCTAATATGGAACAAGTATGACTCTTTAAAGTTAGTGACAACCAGAACAATTTCATTGCTTATAACTGTATGCCACGGCTAGTTCAGTGGATAAGTGACACGATATGACATTGTTGACACTTTCTTTATCTCTCTCTCTCTCTCCACATCTCTTCTCGTGTAGGTTCTGGTGCAGCCCTCTCAGCGACTCGACTTCATGAAGGAGGCGAGCATTATGATGCAACTCTCTCACCCCAACATTATCACAATGTACGGCATCTGCGAGAACAAGCGGCTGATGATGCTTCTGGAAGTGGCTCATCTGGGCTCCATGTTGGACTATCTGCTTGACTATCCCGAGAAGTGTCAACTTCCCGAGCTCTACAGCTGGGCTATGCAGGTTGGTTGCCGTCTGCTTTAGTAATTTTACATATCGTAAATAGTTCTACTACTGTGAGTAGTGAAGCTGTGATAGCATAATAATTGTTAAATTATTTTGATTCAGCTTATTTATTGTTTAGCACCAACGTGTATGCTACTTGAAATTCAAGTATTCTACTTGAATATTGGCCAGTTTCCTGAAATGTACTTTGTCAGTATAATAAAAAAATATTTCTTTATCCTATTTAACAGTATATTAAAAACGCTATCTTTATTTTTTAAATATATTTTTTTAATATAACCAAAAATGTTTTTTAATATTGTTTTTCGTAAGTTTTCCATAATGTTTTCTATTCAAATTTACACAATATATAGTAACAAGATAGTAATAGCAGGGTGTCCGCGACCAGGAAAAACTTTGAAAATGCTTAAGCCACCGGGAAATTCTGTGAAAACAGGTATTTGGCGAATTCATGAAAAAACGGGAATTTAGCTATTTACAGAATGAAAACCGTGAATTGGTCTTGATACTTCTGTTATGTATTTTTTAAATTATGTGCTGGCACTTACTTGTCCAGTCTTTTATTACCTTCTAATAAATGTGACTTTTGTCATTTTCAACTAACATCGCTTTTTCGCTGCATAATCGTTATTATGCTATTATTAACTTCTTTTACGCTTAGCACATCCATTATGACTGCAGGAATTAAGCAACCCTGGCTTGCTGAGCTGTCATTAGGTAATTTTTTTGCTAGTATTAGTAGAGAAAAACCGGGGAAAATTACATCATTTGCTTGAAAAAACCGAAAATTCGATTGTGATAATAGCGCAGACACCCTGTAATAGATAAACATGTGACAAGTCTACCTTATAACGTCTTTGTTTTTATCCTAAATATGTGTAGACCATTTTTATCATAATTGTACTTTTCTAAAAAGGTAACATTAAATATATTTTTTACGATATTTAACCATGGACATGTGTTGATCTTTGTTAAAAAGATATATTTATATTTTGGTATTTATTACAAACAATCCATTAATTACCTTCACATCCTTTACACTGTCTATATATATTATTATATAATAACTTACCTTCTATGTCCACATAATTGACGTTCGACTCTCAAAATTAATGTTATCATACTATTTATTATTTCACGAGTAGGTAGTAATATAGACTTTTAGACTACATTTTTTGTAGTCATCATATTTTTTAGTTCTTACATGGTTTGATGTTCTTAATATAAATTTCTTATTAATTAAGCGAAATGAAAATTATTTTCATATACATTTTTTATTATTTTTATATAAACGCAAAACATGACGACCTAGTTGATGGAAAAACGTGCTAAAATAGTCATTCACAACAATTAAAGAGATATAATCGAAGAATTATGGCTATTTGGTGCTATAGAATTAGATGTTTTATTTCATGTTGGATTTTGTGCAATTTCCTTAATTTCAATGAGACATGGATAAACTGTATAAACTTGTCGCAAATATGGGTCAGTGATATTAATTACCTTAATAAATATGAGTTATAATTACTTACATTTCATTTTATATTTATATACACAATATTTGAATGTATCATGTGTCATTCGTTTGCTATGTAAAATATTTATGAATATAAAGTATACAACATAAGACAATTCTTGTTACTATATAGAATGAGGTTTTTTTAAAAAATGCAGGCCTTCTCCTATAGAACTTAATTTTTTTTAAACAGCCAAACATCACAAATAATAAACTCAAGTTTGTTATTTAATTGTGTGTCTATTGATCTAATTTATTTTTTATTAATTATTTATCATTAAAGTCGATTACTTGTAAGAAAAACACCGATGTTACTATCATTAGTATCTCTGTTTTTAGCAGTTATCTTTTTCTACTGAGTTATCTAAAAAATACTGCATTTTGTTTGATATTTGTGAACATTTTTCATGTTTTTTTCGGGATGGATTGAAATGACATCTATTCACATCTCATACTTGTATTATTATTATTATTAAATATTATGTAAATGTTGCAAACTAACAATTATTAAAGATTATTATCTGCAATAAGAAAACAAAAATCACTAAGAAATACAATTAAAAGTTATTTGCTTCTCTCAGTATATAATTTTCTATTATTTATTGTAATTCTCTCATTTAATGTATTTCTCTATTTATATAATATAATGACCTCTGTTATTTAAGTTGTATCTCTCTTATTTAATGCAATTCCCTTTTATTTTATGTTAAATGAGATAGAAATAAATTAGATTAATAAGAAACCATAGATAATTTCATCCACACTCCGCATCGGTTAAGTTCAAAGCATCACCGCTTTCAAAACTGATTTCTAATAGTGAAGCTCATATTACAGACTAATATTATAATAAAGCTCGAGTGTTGCTACACTCACTATACCTCTGTACTTTAGGGGATGTTTTTTAAATCTAGCACGAAGCGCAATTTAGTATATTATTGTGTAGTTTTTAAAGTAATTCTAAATGTGTATATATATTTATTTTCGAATTGGCCGGTAGGTTAAGCTGGATTCACATAAAAGCTCCGTGCTTCTGTACACAGCACCGCTGGCATTCACATAAACGAAAGAAGTTGTTGTTTATGCAGTTATTTTCATATCATTGTAAATGTTTTGTATCTTTCAACATTTTTTATTTCAAATTTTGATGCTGAATTATATGCATGTACATCTTATAAAAATATTCACTATTACATCTATTACACTATTACATCTATATTACACTATTTTTGAACATTTATTACTTCGTTAATATATATGAGACAGAGGTCATATTTTATAATAACATATCAATTTAATTACCATGGTTTTCTAAAAACTATTAGATTTGCTACTAGATTTATTACAATATTTGCTACTCTATATACCGTAGTAGCTTCATAGGTAAATTTTACAAATGACTGATAAATTGATTTTCGTTAATTAATTGAGCTAAAAGAGGACTTTCAATGTTTTACAATTTAGGAACATATTCCTATTTTTTGTCTCTTTACTTAAATATTTGTAATTTAAACTCGAGTATGAAGCGTTTATCTGAGATACTGATAATAATTTCGATACATTTGAATTTAACGAGATATTTAATGTAACTGGTGCACAGAAAAATATTTACAAAACTATTACAAAAATGTTTTAATGCAAAAAATGCATTTGTATTAAATTCAATTCTATCAAAAAGATATAATAAACATAGTAATACATAATTATTCGTCAATCTTATAATCGTGTATACCTTGTGTATTTTGAATTGATAATTCTAAGCCCATATTCAAAAATAACAATATTTTGAAGTGAAATTACGACAAAGATTACGAAACTAAGTTATTAACATTTTTAATATTCTTTCAAAAATCTTTTTATTTATGTATTTTTTAGTGATTTATTTACATAAAATATATTCACTCTGGAAAGTACAAGAATATCGGCCTGCGAATTTCCACATGACGTGACGTATACTCTTAGCCAGGATTGTCCTTTTAATCAACGTCCCTGCCCATCCCCCATCCCCGCACAGATCGCGAGTGGCATGAGCTACCTGGAGAGCAAGGGGTTCGTCCATCGAGATCTGGCCTGCCGCAACGTTCTCCTGGCCAGCCAGACCTGCGCCAAGATCAGCGACTTCGGCCTCTCCCGCGCCGTCGGCGTCGAGTCGGACTACTACAAGGCGACCCGGCGTGGAAAGTGGCCGGTCAAGTGGTACGCGCCGGAGTCCATCTACTACAAGACCTTCAGCCATGCGAGTGACGTGTGGTCCTATGGCGTGTGTCTGTGGGAGATGTTTTCACTGGGGGAGCACCCCTATGCCGAACAGGACAGCTTTGAGGTGAGCCGCCCCTTGGGTAATGTTAGAGTAAAGTAAAGATAGCCTCTTTCAATTTGGTTAATGAAAGAGTAAAGTTATTAATTTTAAGTATTTTTGATATAGTAATTTTTAATGGTAAATTATATAGGGATATACTGCTAATTTCATTATGTAATAATATGTTCTTTTAATTTGAAATCGTAATTTCTTAGTGGGGGAGGGGGTTTATTTTGTTTATTTAATATAAATTAATTCTTAATTTATTAATCTAAAATGAGTATTAAAGTTTAGTCTTGTTTTTAAGTTATTGATTTGTTGAAAATAATTACAAAAGTTATGATAAACAGGTAAGTGCATGTGGTCATGTTTATTTAAAATTGTAAAATAGTTTAGTACATTTCTCAAACTACAATTTAAACAATATTTATGCGATGATTTTGGAATTTCGGTAAATATAATTCAATGTATATAGGAAATTGTTACACATTAAAAAATATTTTAAAATAGATCTGTTTTTAATTATATTGTGTTTTTTATATTATTTTATGTCAAAAATAACATACCAGTGTCTTTAAAAAAATTAAATAAATGTATTTTTTGTAAATTATCATAAAATATTTTATGCAATGAGTAGAGAAAGATCATTAAAATATTTACTTTATTATACATTGTTTAAGAAAGAAAGTGCGGTTTATATTTAATTTTAAAAAGTGTGCTGCTACTTTAATAAAACACCTTCAAGTTTATTATCAACCTAGTGGTGTCCACTGTCCCCCCCACTCAAGGTGCTGCGTGAGATCGAGGAGGGGGTGCGACTGCCGCGACCCCGCATGGCTACCGACGAGGTCTACGCGCTGATGCAGGAGTGCTGGGCCTACAACCCCGAGGCGAGACCCACGTTCGCACAGCTGCTCGCCGTCTTTGACCATCTCAGCACCAATGTATACGAGAATGTGGACCCGCCCGACTAGCTCTATATCTTTAGTGTGATTCTGGTCTTTTGCTCTCTCTCTCTCTCACTCTCATGTGTATGGAAGCGCTCGGGTTTTGAGGTGGATATTTGAGGTCATTGATGAGATGTTTAGTTAGATTTAACTTTAAATTTTAAGCCCAATATTAAACAAACACATTATTTGTAGTCGCCCGTATGTAAAATAATATGTAGGTAGTTTATGGAGTAATCAACCGACCATTAAAACCCTATAATTTTAAAAGATTTTAGAAAAAATTCTTCAGAATTTGTCAAAATTCTGTTAATTGCATGAACAGAAACTTATGTAACAGTTCAGTAAAGCGATTCCGATTGTGCATTTCGGACATATATCATTTAGTTGAAGTTTTTAAATAATCTATAAATTTCTCTTTTAATAATTGCTATAACATTGTTTAAAACGAAGCAGCGCCAAAGTCTTAAGAGATTCTTAGAAATTCGATTTGCCCCGCAATCAGGATATAGATTCCGTGACCTCTGAAATCCATCTTAGGACAACACCAGCAGTACATTTACTCGCTAGATACGCCAACCACAAGACTCTGTTTTTTCTCCAACATACCTCATTTTATA
>JAUZND010016741.1:0-26945 GCA_034780555.1 Coelogynopora nodosa | reverse complement strand
ACAGCAATAAAGATACGTCAACATCGCTTTTATATTGTCTTTTCGTCATTCCAGTAAAATTAATTGTGATTTATGCATAGATTTAAACTATATCGTTACGTTAGTTACTGTTGTTTTAAATCTATGGATTTATGCTTAAAGTTCAATTGCTTTAAAATTTAAATATTGTTAAAAATATACAATATCATTATAAATTGGTAAGCAATCTATATTAGTTTTTTTAAATTCTTAGAAAAATATCAATAATTCGCCTAACGGCTCATCATTGATTATTTTCCTGCGAATTTATAAAAACTAATATAGATTGCTTACCAATTTATAACTATATATTATAATAAATGCCCACATAGAAAGCATTCCACTTGAACTTGAAGAAAACAGAAATGGGAACATTGATGGCGACAATTCACGTGTAGTCTACATGTATAGCTTTTAATTCTGTCAAAAAATATACGCAGCCCGTTAAAAAGATACACAGCCCATTAAACTTGAACATGTGTGACCTATATACAGTATACCCCTCATTATACTAACTTACTATTCCATGTGTGTGTTGTACATTATTCTGGCATAAATATTTCACTCCAGTCCACTACATGCCACCTTAGTCATCACCCCAGCGTCATGTTTAGTTGACATAGCCAAACTGTTTATATAAACATATAGCTGCCGCACTGGTTACCGTGTAGATATAGAATAAATAGAGGAATATAATTGTAGGGTTCAAGAATTGCTAGCTATATCACAGCATCTCTCTCGCTTCCAAAAACTCCACCAGCAGCAGATGACGAATCAACTTTTTTTTAGTTGGGTCATTTGAAGGTTATGCGTGCCCCAATAAAATAAATTGTCTGAAAACGCCGGGGAAAATGCAGTGGTATATGAGATATGCGCTTAGGCAAACACCCGCTAATATATTGGGCGCCCCTGCAGCAGCTATAATAAGCAGACACAAATGGTACAAATTAGTGGGGGAACAACCGGGTTTGCTCCAGCGAGCGGCTGCGGCAAAGTGGAATATTAATGATGCATAACTGGTTTGACACATTGGCTTGCGCTCTTCACATATCATATATGTTATATACTACCCCCCCAAGAATTCCCCGATGTCCCAAGGGGACAATTTCACCCCCCCCCCCGCACCCTCCCCTGCTGATGCAACTCATCTTCTCTCAGTGACCCATGGATGTCGTGGATTAGTATATAGGATAAAAAGTTAGTAGATGTTCCGCATGGAATCATATTATACATATCAGTATAGCCGCCTGCCTCGGTGACTGACTGAATTAGTGAGAAAGAAAGAGTTCGTTTGGCTCGGAGGATCGAGTCACAACTGCTGCTGCTGTTGTCGTCGATTGTTGAAGAAAAGGATCTCAAAACTGTGTGGTACAAATTTCCGATACATTTAATCGATGAGGCCGAAAAGTCGCCAACTTAATTAATACGGTTATATTATAGTGGATGGATCGATTACCATTTTGTGGAGTTGGCATTTAGGCTTTATTTAAAACTTGATTATAACGATAAATGTAATACGCAGAATATCGATTAACATTAAGAATAAAGACGGTTAAATTATAATTATACTACAGAAATATTTTAAATGTATATAATTCATACGTTTAAATAATATTTTTTTATATAAAGAATTCAACAATTATTATTTGAGTTAACTTATATTAGATAAAGGATACCGTGTAAAACTAAATTGTATAGCATAACAAAGTTGAAATATATATCTTATTTTTACAAAATGGTGTTAATATAAATATGTAGATCTAAATGGTGCAAAAATATAAAAACTAAATTGAAGCAAAAGATAGTGAAATACTAAACAGTAAACTGAACAGTACAATACAAAATATTGTAAATCTAAGTATTGGGACACATTTTAAAAGTTACTTTCTATTAAAATGGAACGCATATTACGTGTAATACTAGATGGTAAAAATAGAAATGAATCACAATATAAAAAAACATAACAACACAGACAACCGACGCAATTTTTAAAAAAGTCAAATTTCGATGCCATTCAAAGGCAGTTCGGATTTATCAACATGTGAAACGCTTCCTCAGTATAACACAACCTCCTCCAGACACGGCCAAGATTAATGAAACTTTACTCCCCACTTGAAACAACCTGTTATAGTCCCCCCTGTCTACACAATCTCCGTTGTTATGAGAAACGACAAAAACATAGACCCGACAAGAAAGTATGGAGGAGAATTGGGGAGAGTAAAAAAAAAAATAGTCGAGAATTCTTATTCAGGGCTGAATAATTAGATTTTTTCTGTGTAGACTAAACTTATTGATTCAATTTAGATTATTTTAAAGCTCAATTTGGTTGATTAAACATCGCACGAGGCTTATCTACATTCAATCATGTTTTTAGTATTTAAAAAATTTTAAAGCAAATCAATAGACTTTCAATCTCACCAGAGTGAAATGTAATCAGAAGAACAGAAGGGTCGACATTATGAATACTTAACGTTACATAGTATACATTATTATATACCATTGTGTGTTCAGTTCGTATAAGCTGAACTTCATTCATTTACACAAGCTACAATCGTCTTTATATCAAATAATCCAAACAGTTATTTACTCCTCAACTTCGGCCGTTTATATTCGTTTAATGAAGTTGAAAGTGTTGAAGGTTCATAATTATGTATTCGTTTTTTATTTACTAATGCAACATGTTTCACCAAGCGACAGACAACATAAATCAGATAAACAGCACATCATGGGCATCGTCATTTTTAATGTTTGCCATAAAATTTTTGACGATCGTAATTATTATTCCACGGTGCTGCACGCTGATCTAAACATATTATAATATACAAATGAACTCGCAGGCTTGTCAACAGTCGTATTGTAGTCTATTTGATCCAATAAACAGTTTCAAATAATAAAAGATAATAGTCACAGTTGCACTTGTTATAATATATACATATATATAAATATATATATAATAATACTTGTTAATATAATACAGTGTAGACAGGTATCCTAGCAAAATGTAAACATTTTGAGAATTAATTGTAATTATCTACAGATACTATAGAAACTATTATTATTATTTAAATTTAAAAAAAGGCCGGGTAATGATATCGTAATAAAATAGTTTACTGTAGTGTATAGTAACGTTGTGCAGAAATGTATAACAGAAATTGAAATATAACTATCGATTAAAAATAAATTAGAATTACATTTTTATATCCACTCAATATATGATATTAATGTATTATTCATAAATAATTGAACACAAATTTTTAATAAATCAAATTTTCTAGAATACGACTGCCTCATTACTTTAGCAATGTTCCCTCTCTCTCTATGACCCAATATACATATATATTAATTATTATACCACAATACGAGAAGGCAACAGTTCTGATCATGAGATATCGGCCGCTAAGCCATGTCGAGGACAATGCCAGCCACCAACTGAGAGCAAAGTCGATACCGAAGCACCACAGAACATGAGAACGAGATACCCCCCCCACTCCCCTTCTCTCTCCCCTCTACACACTGGGTGTGTACATTATCGATAGCGGTGGCTCGTTATTATGATTAAGAATTCAGTTCTCACAGGCAGTTTGTCACACCAGAGGGAAAACTGAAAAAGTAACAAATATAAAGTGTCACAAACCTCCTTCTGGCAATGGCAATATTATACTGGCTGGCATGCACAGCACCCCTCCTCCCCTCCCCAATCTACTATCTCGATCTAATATCTGCCCACCTCAGGCAGCTACCACTGTATGTTAGGATCCAACAACGATATAGATTGAGATCACTCTCTCTCTCTCTCCCTATCTTTAAATTGGCAGTTGGCCAATGGAGGTTAGATAACTGAGGTCATAACTGCACTAACAGAAGAAGCTGTGACGACTCAGTGTGCCAGGTTTGGGGATGCTACAGCGGCCATAAATAATAATTTTATCATAATTTACAGCGGTGGTATAGTAAATAATAATTATTGGAAAAGCATAATCTATAATTAATTTTATATTTTGGGCTCGGTTGACAAAAAGCTTTAGCCTGCATTAGCCTTTCAACTCAATAGATGATGTTGAATTATATCGAGTTATATAATAGAAATAAGACCAACAGTTAATAATGTTAATATATAATATTATATCGAATAAAAAAGCGAAACATGTTTTGTGTTATTGAACAGATTTATTATATAGGATGACTTGCCTTATCTCATAGATAACTGATAAGATATTTCTAAAAGTATTTTATCAAACGTAACTTTATGCATATATAATAATTTGTACCAGATCAAGACTGAATCCATTTGATTTCCTTGATATTAAAATTTTGACAAAAAATACTACAGCATTATTTGTAAAATAATATTTTTTAACTGTATTATTAAAAAAAACACAAGCAAATCAACGAAAATCAAAGTAAACCTGAAAAGTCGCAACATACCATCCGATAACACACTTATAGAATGAAAGTAACGTTCATTTATTTTAATAAATCTTAACTTGTCATGATGATGCCAATGAGTGTATACTTGTAATGACTAATCATGAAATGACTCAATTTAAACAAACATATATCTATCTCAGCTAAACTTTTAGACATAATTATAACATCGTGGTTATATTTTTGGTAAATATATGTTGACAAATGATATTATTCAATTACAGAATCGGAGGGAGACAAATTAATCGATAATTAATTGATTACAATTATTAATAAATTTAGTAAAAACTGTGAATAATGTTAAAAATATATTAAAAATTTGATTTCATTTTTTATCCTGTCAATATTGATAAATATTTCCCCGAAACTGCCATAAAGAGACAGACTATTAACCCAGAATAAATAGTTACGTGTATAGTTTGCTAAAAGGGATTTCTTTTATTTTAGTTGAAAAAGGTACCCAGAATACTGTTACGGTTTTAAGGCCAAGAAAGTTATTTGTTTGATTTCCTAAAAGTCTATACTTTTCGTAGAGTTGTTGTTTACTAAAATGTTACACACGTGTACTGTTCAGACACCCGCACATCGATCCAACTCAAATTGAATTTCAACCTAATTTTAGAGAAGAGAAAACTGACCACCTTTTAATTTATACACGACGACCACTTCACAAAGCGTAAATGGTCTAGAGAACATAAAAAGTGAAATAACTGCTTCCTATTCTCATAAATAACCCCGAAAGGCAATTATAGTGTCTACAACAACGTATTTCCCAGGATTCCCGGCGCAATCGACGAATATTTATATAATAGAAGTCGCTGGCGTGATAAATGAATATAAGTCTGCCACGATCAAAATAACTAACAACCACCTCGACACCCTCCTCGCTAACACATCATGAAAAACTGAGCAGACCACCACCACCATTCTCCTTCTCCGCTCAGATTGAAGCAACTGGCGACAAGAAGGCAGCAGCATAATAGCCTCCTCAGGACGTGAACACTCATCATCAGGAGGAGAATTATTGTCGAACGAGACAGCAGACAACCAGAGACGCACGCGGAGGTTCAGTCTGACTGATATAATACACTCGTCTTATACGCGTCATTCACTGACTGAGTCACACGCGATACCAATCACCAATCGATGGACGGAGTTGGATCTTGCGCTCACTTCTTCCCCGGTCGGTCGTGGCCCTTCAGGATCATTATTAGCTCTAGTGTGTATGGGTGGTTGAGTGAGTGAGGGAGTGGCTACTTACTTGGCGACTTTCTTGAGATTTCTGAAGGAGATCGCCCCGGACTCATCGTCGTCGAAGAGTTTAAAGGCGCGCATCACTTCGGTGGATGGATCGCGCTCGAGAATCATGTCGGTAACTGAGGGTATGGTGAGGAGGGGGGGGGGGGAAGGCCAGTGTCGAACAGTTTGACTTAGTTCACTTAACTTACAAGTTACATTGACTTACAAGTCGATGTATGAATCACTGATATATATGTATATATATACAATAAAATATATGCAGTTGGTTCAGGAAATTAAGTTTTCCGTGTCAAAGACGATATGCTACTAATAATTATTTAAGTAGTGAAACATATATAATATGCTATTATGATAAATTCATAATGAATCAGTTTAATTACCAGGTAAATATTTTAATGAATATCATCAAGTTAATAATATTGTTAAATTAATAATGCGATTTATAACAAAATCAGATAACAAATTCAATCAAAAAACATATACAATACTTTAATAAACAAACAAATATATATTATCCACACAAGGTATTTTGAGTAATACAAGACATGTGAATAGCTTATGTACACAAAACGTTATTACCGGCTAATTGCACCGGTTCATTACACCTAAAAAATATTTTAAAATTTAGAAAATTAAGAAGATATTTAATGTAAAATATTAAAAGGTCCCTTTTTTTATAGTATTATTCACATAATATTTCTCAAGAAAGTGTGATTGAAAGAACTATGTAATAAATTTGAATAATTAAAAACATTTATATGATTGATTGTATCCAGCAAGTTTTCTTAACTTAGTCTATCTACAAAATAGGATCCATAATCCCTTACCGATTTCATTAAAATCTTCGAATCGTAATTTTTTCTCATCATCCTTAATATTGTAATCTTGAAGAAGCTTAGCAATGTCTGTCTTCTTTAACTCAAATCCCAAAGCTCGTAGGGCAACCTAAAAATAGGAACGATATATGAAATATATATATTATGATATTTTGATTATGTAAATAAAGATAAAAAATAATATTTTATCCACCTTTTAATTTATTTGCCTACATAAAACATATATAACTAGTATTCTTTAAAATACATTTTCCAAATTTTACAATAAAAATACATATATTTAAACAAATTCGATTTTCAATAATATAATAAAATGGGTCACTATAGCTTACCTTCAATTCATAGTGACTAATCTCATTATCCTTATTAGAGTCAAATAGCTCAAATGCTTCAATAATTTCTTGCTTCTGCTCTTGAGACAGTTCTCTGCGCTTGCGTCTCCGAGTGTTATCCATCTACAAATCAAGAATAAATTGGGAGATCTCGATTTGTATGACTATTTCAATGTTAAACAAGTTATGAATAATATATACAATAATGTAAAAACTAGCCCCCTTTACTCCAGTGATTTATAATACATATTACAGAAATAAAATTTCCAGCTTATGAATGGCCAACTTAAACTTGATATTACAGTTAATTATTTTGAGAATAAAATTAAGTTAAAAATTATAAATTAGTTTATGGCTATATTGCTTATGCATATATTACAACCTATCCAAAATTAAATTAATAACATGCATTATGTTACCAATCAAATTATAATATTTTTAAATGAAAAAACATATAAATTGCAGATTTTCTTTAAATGACCAAACCGTTTATGGATAACAATTATCTACTGAAAAGTAAGATAACATAATATAAAGTTGGGTGGAGCAGATTTTAGTAAATTTCATAATTCTATTTAAACCCTATCATTACTTTTTGGATCTAGTGGCTGTATAACATATACATGTATTTTATGCTCTATGGACTTTACAGAGGGGTATTTGACCCTTACATGTCTAGTCCCATACTTTACTGAAGATAACCAACATGTTATGACAATATTTATTAATTAATCATATATGTAGCCAATGACACAGGCAGCTTTTTTCATGGGGTGATCTACAATATATATGAACATTTTGGTATTATTTAATTTGAATACAATTGAATATAAATTATTAAAATTCTATTATATACATAATTGTTTCTAAAATTGTATACAACTAATGCTAACTAGTTAATAACTGAACAAATAATTTTTTTACTTAGGAAGGAGTTTATTGTAAAATTACAGGTACACAAGCTAATATATGTTATAAAGTATTTAGATATGAATGTATGTATGTAATGAGTATTTATATATTTCTCATTATTCATAAAAAATCATGTGTTTAGAATACCAGTAAAAATGTTTAGACATAAAAGGGGTAAGAGAAAAAGACCAATAAAACATGGATAAAATTAGTAATAACATACTTATAAAATTGACCACTAAATATATCCACTTCTTATTCTATCTTTCTTTATTTAGATACTTTGATCGATGTCTTCATCACCAAAATTCCATCTGCATTTATTATTACACTCCCACAATTTGCAATGCTACAAGAGTTTAATCAATGAGAAATTTTCTATGCAGCTAACATTGACTAATTGAATAAAAAACCTGATTTAGTTGTTGCATAACCATAGTTTATTATAAGAAAACATTTGATCATTGATGTTAAACACAAACACTTTTTTGGCCAGTTTCATCTTTCATGTTTGGTACTTCTTCTAAAAACTATACTATATTCTTTTGTTTGGAGAGTCCAAGATTTTGGTGGTAACAAAGTCGGGCCCAAACTCTTCCTGAATATATTTCCAATATACCATTGACATAATTGTGTCTTTATTTTCTTGATCAAATGATGGTCATCATCATCACACAAGTCTCAAATACTCATAAATGTATAGTCTCCTTCAATCTCTGTTGACTTCCTTGATATATTGATAGAAAGTGTATTACTGAACTGTTTTTAATATCTCTATAGAAAATAAAAATCTGAAAAAAGTATATTCAGAAATTAAAAATCTGGTTACGTGCCTATTGATGATATATACAGTTTATAGACTATATAAATCTTTAGTATATGAATAAACTATGGGTCAATCCAGGTAACATGTTCATCAATAAATGTGTAAATAAATGGAAGTCTATCTTTTAGTTATCTTTCAAAGAAATAGAATATGCACTTTTCATATTTAAAAATCGGGCATCAAGAAAATGTCCAGGCTTTGATTTTACAACAGCAGTGATTCAGTTGCATCATCATTGAACAATGCTCTTTGGAAAGTTGCTCTGCAGTTGAAAATATTGTTTGCACAATGTACTTGAATTTTGAATCACAATAATAGATAACATAAGATTTGGGAGAGCCTTCAGTTGAGGATAGCAATCTCCAATCTTCCCCCACACAGTATCTACACTGTTATGTGCAGCATCAACACATTTTGAGACATCAGTGGTTTGATACTCAGAAAATTGCTCCAAAATATCATCAACAGAACTGTTGCATGGTAGTAAACATGGGAAACAATAAAATAAAAATAAATACTGTTTGAGTTTGCCACAAGACACAATTCATCAAATTAGTTAATAATATATGCATGGATGAGAATGGGATCGTGAAATGGAAGACTTGACATACAGCTTCGAAGTACAAGTGGACAGTGTCATAGAAATAATATATTTTTGTCTCTTAAAATTTCAGAGTACAATTGTGGAATCATTCCACAAAACGAGGAAGGGTAAACAGCTCTGCATTCACATATGAATCTATAGTTTAGTAAAACATCATTCTATTTAAGATCATCAAATGGAAAGTCCCAATAAACTGAATAAAAATATTATAAGTAACTTTATCTTTAATGAAAATAAATCAATTGATAAATGTCCAATTATAATAAATCTTCACAAACTTAACAAATACCCTCAAATTATTTTTTAAAATATATTGAAAAATATATAAAAAAACATTATTGTTGTGTTAAATAATAATATTGATAATTTAAAGTTCATTAATAATATAAAAGTCTGTATTTTCCCTGACTTTATTATATGTCTTTTAATCATTAGTTTTATTCCCCATCCCACAGTAATTGTATTTAGAGTGATATTTGTTGAATAGTTTAAGAACAAGTATTTAACCCATATCATGCAAATGGCATCTCCCAAACACAAGCTGTCATAATTGAAATGGAATTTTTCTGCAACTTCTCATAGCAAATGTGCAGTTGATAGCATTGGTAGTTAATTAAAATGGTTGGTTCGAAGAAAAATCAATGATTGGCAATGTGATGTCACTTCTGCTGAAGAGTTTGTCAAAACATGCATTGAATGGGTCCATCTAATTGACACCATCTTTGGCCAATTTGTCAATGATTATGACTTACTGTCTGCACCCAAATTAGGAAGCATTCAAGTGAAGTATTTCAAATTCCAATCATACTATGATTATGAAAAAATTGAATAAAGGAGCAGCTGTAGACTAACAACAGTTACACCATTTTCAGTAACCACCACAGATTCTACTTCATCATCATCCAGTGCTGGACATACAAAACCAATTATTGGCAAAATAAAAATAGAATATTATTTGGTGGTTGATTATTGCAAAAAGAGGAACTCCAAACTCTTCCCCATATGTGTATCCTAATATTGAATATGTTTCTGGTTTTACATTTGGGTACATTGTTCATGTTTTCCCTTCACTAACAATGGACAGACATAATCAAATTGTCTTCAATAATATAGACATTCAATTATAATTATGTAGAACTGTTTGTATGAATATGACATTATCTGACTATATTAAGACATTTCATTTATATCCTAATACTATTCACTGCTGGTATAGTTAACGTACATGTATAACTGTTCTGAGTCCATGCAAATGCCATACAATGTATATAGGTCTACACATATTTATGAGTTAAATAGATTTCTGTTGCATTATGACCTCTATAAGTATAACTCTATGCAACTAACTTTAAGTATGAACTCTATAATTATATAACTAAACACAATTAATTATAATTTAATAAAATAAATATTATTTATATTTTAATTTATATAATTTTGTGTAATGTAAGTTAATATATAAACTTATTTGTAAAATAAAAAAATCATGAACCAGTGGAATATAAAAAATACTTATTAACATGTTTGTCAGTTATATAAAAGCAATCAAACAATAAATGTTTCTTATTGGGATAATAATTTTATTCAACAATGGTAAGTAAGTTTTTAATTACCATCTACTACTGCTCAGATCATTTTAATTCAACATTCACAATTTTTATATAAAATGAAAATATACATATAATATTAATTACAACTTTTCAAATATAATATATATATTGAAAAATTATCAGAAATATATGGAAATCGGATATGTATTACTTTATGGATTGATCTTAAAATATCAACTACTATATAATTTATAAATAGTTTATTTTAATTAATATAGTTAAAAAATGGCTAAAAATTATAATAAAAAAACACTATAGATAATAAATAGTTCTTATAAATATAGAAGTTATAATATATGTAAGCTTTATAATAGATTTAATTTTAAATATTATTAATAAAAATTTAATTACTTATTTAGATGTAGATTTAACTGTCAATGAAACTAATCAAATTAAAAATATATATGTATAATATGAACAAATATGAATAATTTAATAATCTACATAAAAAATAGTTAAATTTTAATGTAATAAAATAAAAATACTTTATTTATTACTTAAGATAACATACTTTTTATGAAAAATAATATTTCATACATAACCATTTTATAATAAATAATTATGTATAAAATATTATTTTTATAAAAAGGTAAGATAAGGTTTAGTTAATAAGGATTCATTTTTTTAGTTTGCACTAAATATTTGCTTGCAGAAGCAAGCTATGGTCTAGCAATTCCACAGCTGTAGAATAGTCATATTAATATTTAAAATATTATATTATATGTACATTATTAATTATACCTATAAATACTGATATTTAATCCTCAAAAGATAAGGTCAGACTAAAATTTTAGTAAACAATAATAATTCAAATTAGTTTTTAATCTACATATAAAATAATGTAATAATTTTCAATCATATATTGATATATAAATAAATACATTGCCATATTAATATATATAATTATATATATTATATAATGTTAATTAATATCAACAAATAATATATTTTAGTTTAAATAAAGCTAAGCAAACTTTTTAAAAATATTTTTTTATTAAATAATAATTTTATTAATTTAAGGACATTGATATGATATGACTTATGAGTATGCATAATTTTAAATGACACTTTTGAAAATATGTTTGTAAATTGAAGAGTGGAAGCACAAACTTAGTTATTAAAGACAAGTTAGCTATAAGATTGTGAATGGTAATTAATAATTAATGGTATTCAACATATGAATTATATATTTAATTTAAAAATAGGTAGGTGTTAGCAATCCGGCAACCAGATTAATAACTCTAATGTTAGAAGACTGGTAACTTTTAAAATTAGTTTATATATAATACAAACTCTTTTTTTTTATTCTTATATATATATATATGACATGTATATAAATAGAATATACTTTGAATATTTTAGTATAGTATGGATATTTTTATTATTAGTAAAAAAAAAATTAATAAATATATGTGATTTATATATGATATATGACAAATATTATATTTATCATTGATTCATTCACATAATAATTAATATTTGTAAAATACACGGGCGCACATAGCATTTTTTGTTAGGGGTTTCCAAATCTATAAAAAGGGTACATGGATATATAAAAAAAATATATATATATAATAAATATATAAAAATATGGATATAAAAAAAAGGGTACATGTAAAATATATAATATAAATATAATATAAATATATAAAATATATATGTAAAATATATATATATTTGTAAAATACAGGGGCGCACATAGCATTTTTTGTTAGGGGTTTCCAAATCCATGAAAAGTATACATGGATATATAAAAAAAATATATAAAAATATGGATATAAAAAAAGGGTACATGGATATATAAAAGGGTATAAGAGAGTAAAATTCCATGGAGACAAAGAAATAAAGAGAAATACAGAGTACTACTTTTTTCCTCACTTTTTCAGAGGGGCACTTTTTTTTCATAGGGGCAACTTTTTTCTAAAAGAAAAAGGGCAGTTTCCAGGGTACACATGTGTACCCCTGAAATAATTATATTTTATATTTATCATTATTTCATCCACATTAAATATTTAAAAAAATTATTTATTATTATGTTTATCTGGTTATTATATTTTCCAGTTGCTGGGTTGCTAACCAACATATCCATCTCACCATATATCAAACATATCCAAGCTATCCACTTTGCCATGTATCCACCTATCCAAAATATTCATCTTACAACATATCCCTTTGTTAAAAATAATATTATTCTTTGACTTTGCTATGCATAACATTATGAATATAATAAATATAGTTGATAATGGTATATTTATAAGCAGATCATATTTTAAATATTGATATGAAATATATATTGTTCCACATTAGAAACAGTATAATCTAGTAATTACTCAAGACTCAGTTATACTATTATGTATTTGTCTTTGACTGGCCGAACTATGATTTCTTATTTATCATATCAATATTGATTACCATTTCGATATTTTATTTAAGATATCAAAACGGTTATATAATTTTTTCGAGCATATAAATTGCAGCATTAAAAAGATAAAAACTAACGGATCGACTGTGCTGTTTACTGTAAACAAAATTCGTTTTATGATTGCATTATCAGTAACAATCAATTTTAACAAAATAATATAATAAAAATATTATAATATACTCGTATTTTTATATAATAAATAATTATATATTATATATAAAGCAATATTATATTTCTGCAAATTTTGTTTAATTACACTTTTGATGCAATGCAAAATATTTCGTTGCACGCATTCTGGTTTCAGTGACTATTTTTTTAAATAAATTTACTCAAAATAATAAAATGTATTTTATGTAAAAAAAAACTTATTACATAAATTTAAAAAATATGGTATAAATTGTATATTTCATTTTATTATATATAATGGCAACATTAATTTAGTAGATTAATTCAATAAATGCATAGCTATACAATCCACTAGTTTCACTGCGCTGCGATTCATTATACTGGTTTATCTACATGTGTCTTCATGTGGAGCCGCATCCAGAATGATTAAAATATTACAGTATATTAAAATATAATGTAACGAAGCTTTGTTATATACAAAAAATACCTTTCTAGGCGTATACTATAACACACTATCCATATATGACCTCTCTATAAATAATTTATAGTTACATTATACATAAATATATATCATTTCCACAACGTGTACGTGAATTATATTCATATATTGTATATACAAAAATGATATTATACATGCATACATTTTACATCCAATTGATTCGATACAAATGAGCCATTGGGCGTAATCCGGATGATTTCGCCTCAATTATGTAAGTATGGTATATTAAAATAGAACATTATTTAAAAATATATAATTAGATTTTATAACTACAAAAAAGAAACGTGCGCAATTGTGATTGCTGCATAATATTAAAAAAGATATAATTATTAATTCAATATAATTTTAATATCATATATGCTTAACATTCACAAATGCTGTTTTTCAAATGTATTTTTTAGAGTTACTAATTCAAATTATTTGAAATTATAAAATTTTAATTACTAACGGAATTATAAGTACTTTGGATCAAATATATAGTCGAATGGCTAGCACTGCAATTTAGTGAAGTATGTAGTATATAATCATAAATATATATTAAAGTAAAATAACACAGCAACATCGCATTATATACATAAAACATATTTTTGAATATAAATCTGCTTTTCGTCAAAAAAAAATATGATATACAGCTTAAAATGATTTATTTTAGACTGTTTTTGCTTCTGCTATTGACATATATATTTTGACAACGATAATATTAACATTTTAGGCATGATAGTAGTTTTTCATAATTGCCATGTCGATAAAATATAATATATCCGACTGTAAATATAAATATGTCATCAAACTGGTGATGTATTTGACAGTGCGATAGAATTACATAAAAAATTATATTATTATCCTTTATAGGTGTTGGTATTAGTGTTTAAACCTTCAAATATCGCCCTATCTGGTTTTATAACAATAATTGATAAAAAGGGGATGCGTCAAGCTAGAAAATGTTTTAAAATTGAAATTTACCTACTTTTCAAAAGCCAATAGAGATATAATTAAAAGTTTATATGTATTATAAACGAATTGCATGATATATCATCACAGAGACTATAGTATAATGTACAATATAGGTTAATAAATTGAATCATTTACGAATACTAAATTAATTTGCCATTTTCTATCTTGTAACTATAACAGTGAAGTAAAACTAAGTTTTATCTCTAATAAAAGATTATAAGCGTTCAAAAAATTAAAATTATATCAAACGTTGGCTGCCTTTTATACAATTGGTTTTATCCCAATGAGTAAGTCCTATTGTTAGTCATAACACATGAAAACTTCAGTTATTATTTTTATTAGTCCTTAATACGCAAAAAATCACATTACATGGTTTTAACGAAAGATATTGAATATTCTTATACATAGTTAACTGTTGGAAAGAATGACTCAATTCATTTATTTCTGAACTAATATGTTAATTATTTTCTTTAGTAACTACGTATAAGTAATTATTACAGTTATGTACAAATTCATTTCAACTAACAAAGAAAATTTCGGTCCATGGTTTTTTAATGCGATATTGATTATTTCCACTCTAGCTTAATATTGAAGTAATGATAACTGTATGTTTTTAACACATAATTGCATCTCCCTGTCGACATATCCGAAAACAATTATATTTAGTTATTCCTGGAATATTTCCAAGATTGTTTTCATCTACAAATGATTTTCAATCAGTCCATTGATTTGAAGAAATGACAGGAGTGTTGAATCGACTGCTTCTTGCAACAATAATGGCCAACTGAATAATGTCCGAACAATCATTTGCTCTGTAGGCCAATTTCATATTGCAAAATTAGAGTCAACTAGACATCTGGTATGGCCTTTTAACATGAAACCAATTTGCACTTCGTTCAGTTCTTTATGAATTATGAGCTGGTGAACAAAGAACCACATGACATTTTTGTTTTGACTAACACAGTTGTCTAACAATATCCTCAATATTGGTAACATAACTTTAGTTTCAAGAACCTTTGAAAAGCATGTGAGTATTACATTGGCATTATGGGCCTCAGCATTATCCAATCCTGGGGTTGAAGCTTCATCAATCAAAACATTTCGATGAATTTTTTCATGTTCATCAAATATACCAAGGATATTCACCCTCCAGGGGATAAGTTAATACAAAGGACCTACTTGTCTTGTATAACTAGGCAAAAAATACATTTCGGGCAAAATCTATGGTGAAAAATTATGCATTTTCTGTCTCTTCCGGCCAACTTTTGTATTCATCTCGACAACGCTCTGCTAGTTTCAGATGCTTCATAAATTCTTCATTGATAAATTTTAAAGTATTATCACCTTGTTGATTGTCATTATCAAATCTGGCTACCATATACCTTGCTTAAATTATTTCATTTCTAAATTTCTCACAAGTTTCACAAACATATTTTCTTGTAGTCATCCTTTTAATACGTGGCATGTATTTTAACCATATTCGTCTAAAGTTTTTCCACTCAAATTCTTGACATAGCCTGACAGACAAATTACAGCTATTTTTTTGTAAGTTAAATTACAGTTCAGAAATACAGTCTCAGATGCTGGGTGTGGTACACCATGTCGAGCTTGAAGGCTTTAAAATAAGGTCTGTATCAATGAAGTTGCACAATGACCGCACTTTTCGACAAACCTTAATACCAGTAAATGAATATTCAGTCACTCTACCAGGACCATCCTCCTGTTGCTTAATATTTCTGAAAGAATGAATCAATGCAATTACCACCAGAGACCTACTTTCAAATGAAAAGCTTCTCATATCCAAAAGTGTTTTATAAATGGCTTTTTCATCTAATGGCAGAAAATGGTTAAAAACACAATTGCAGCCTTTTTGAATTTTTGTCTAATAAGTTGAATAACAGTATCTTCTACTGTTTCATGTAAAAGCAGCATCTGGGAACGGTAGGTTGTTCTCTATCAAGTGTGTTTCGGACTTCATGCAGATTGAAGACATCACGGTTGAGTGAGACATCCAGTTGTCCAGCTTGATATCCATTTTCTAAAAATAACATAAATTTGTTACTCATTTTTAATACATCAATAAAATTTTTATGTAAGACCAGAGAACACTTATCTTATGCAATGCAGGAAGAACGTAAAATTTATTACCGACTAATTTAAAAGATAATAGTATTCTTTTGCATTTCATGGTCATACAACGATAAATTTGATTAAACTCATATGATATCACACAACTTTGAATTTCTCTCTTTAGACTAGAGAACACCCACCTTATGAAAAATATTAATAATGTAGGTATATAAGATATCATTAGTTAAACTTACCCTACCTAGAAAGTCGACATAGTTTATCATTTCACATACTTGCAATGAAGCCTCAAGTTCATCATTCTGGTCATCACTATCAGATTTGTCTATCACTATCATAAAAACCGGAAAAATAATTAACTAGTTTTTAAGGTCGACATTAAAACAAGTAATATAGATAAACAAACAATTTCAATTTTAAAGAATGTAATAATTACTGAAAATTAGTTATAGTTAATTGATTTGTATTATTCATAATTAATTGAAATGTATACCTATTTTGACCATTTTCATCGACATTCTAAACTCCCTTAAGTTACATTTGTTTTTATTAATTAATTTGATTATTTTAAAATCCTTTTTGTTTATTTCAAATACTTTTGCATTGATGACCTTGAAAAATAGGTTCAATTTTCTTAGGATAAGTTCCTCTGGTTTTTCTTCCAGTTTTTCTTCCGGTTTTTCCTCCCGATTTAAGTTACAACCATTTCAAATGACGTATATATTCACCAACTTCTAAATCGATTTCAGACTTAATATTTTATAGGGAGAGCAGAACATTCCAAATATACCAAAAATGATTTTTTTAAAAAGGTCTTATTGTTAATTTTCTGCTCTTCCGTAAAAAAAATGTTGATAAAAGGTAAGTGTTCTCTGGTCCATGAACCATTTATTGCATTTTTAAAATTAATAAAATATTAAAATTGTATAATAATATTCATTATAATTTAATATTTTGAAATTATGTTCTTACATAATCTCTATTTTTAATGAAAATAGCATCGGCTGTTTATTTAGCATCTTAATTAATTGATTCAAGTCTTATTGAGCTCTTGTGGGACGATTTTTCATTTCTTACCTACATGCATGCATTACATATATGAATGCTGCATCATTACCCGGCATTGACTACATTGCATATCCGGCAATTTTACATGGTTCAAATACGAATACACGGAAAAGTTCATGCAACATACATTATGCAATAACTAAAAAATATTTTCAAAAGCACAATTATTAAATACTCAATTAGTTACTTTATTAATTACAAAAAAAACGTATACTAAATTGGTGATCAGTTTATTATGCCAAATAGTTTTATGAAATTAAAGTTATTTATTGAATATTTAAGAACTTGAAATTAATAAATATTAAAAATATACATTTAAAAATATTTATTGTATTTTTTATAAACACCTATTATAATAATTTTCTCACGTATATATTTTATTTTATAATGTAATAATAACATGTTTTCGAACAAAGATTATTTTAAAAAATTATTTAAGGATGTAATATTTTTTTAAAGCTTTATCTTGGGTAAGTATTTCTTGATATCTAAAAAAATCATTACTTAAGGATTACGTTGTTACTTTTCTTGAAATAATATTTTTGAGCGATACCTGAGTTAGAACGTTTTTAAAATTTTAATTGTTCAATGTTGAATTTAACTAATAGTATAATATAGTGGCTCTGTGAACTTGTGAACAATATTATTTGATCAATCAAATATATTTTATATTGATCGTTTTATACAAAACATAATAATAATAACAATATTTTAGACAAAGATATTGCATATGTTATATAATGTCTTGTATAATGTTTCATAACAGTGATACTACAATCCTGATACACTAATAAATAATCACATAAATATTTAAAAATTATTATCATCTAATAAAAAAAATTTGGAAGGAAGAACGTAACGCTATAATAATAAACATAACCCCGTTGCTCACTATCATACAGAACTCAAAAATATTAATTTTTTATTAATTCATTAATATTACCTTATTGCCTCTTTTATGAATATAGACAGCCGTATAAAAAAATTAATTTAGAAGTTTTAAAAAACATTTTTGAAAAGTGGAACGTTTATTTAAATATCTCAAAATAAAATAATATTTATATAGACGAGGGAAATAATTATGTTTTTTGCCGATTTCCTCAATGGAATTGATAAATATATAATAAATTTAAAAATTAGTTCTTTACAATAATAAATTAATATTATTTCAATCGTTTCTTGATTTAAATATATTCAAAAATTTATATAGAAGCGTTGTAACTTTTGTGTTCTGTTTAAATTCCCTTCAATCAGTATTTTTATAAATAGCAAATTCCGAATCTGGCTTTCCTCTTCTTAATTAAAAAAAGTTCTATAACTTATTTTACAACAATTCTTAACGTCTTTTTGATCAGGTATTTATAAATAGAAATTAATATATCATGAAAAAAGTAGGTGTGTATGTAAGGAAAATAATAATACATAATCTAATGGAAATTTAACATTATGTAACTTAACATAATTTTTACTTCTTATACTTCTATATTATTTGTATTTCTATATTATAGACAGGCCTAAAAAATAATTGAGGTCATCTAGCAATTTTCGATTTAAATTTTTTTCAAACAATTGTATATGTTGGCGATGGTAAGCAAATTATGATGGTTCAAAAACCATCTGGAAGTATAGATGCACAAATGTTGGTGACCATTTGAATTTTGAGGACCCTCAGCCTTGACATGTCCTGGACTGGTCAGCAAACAAGCCCACCAATTGCCATTGGGGACTTCACAAATGTCCACAAATAGTCGAAAGTCTGGGACTGGTCAGCAAACAAGCCAACCTATTGGGGACTTCACAAATGGTTGGAAATCTGGGACTTATCAGATATTTGGGTATTTGGGGACTTTTCTTTAGAAAAGTGTATATTATATATTTAATTAATATATATTAAATATTAATTAAATGTTTTATTATATATCATATTATAATATGTATAAATCAATTGCCGCAACATTATTAACAACTATATTATATTATAGTCTATAATAATGCAGAGGTTAGGGTATTAGATTTTTGTATGGAGGGTATGTCAGTGAGTTCTGCACTGATAATTAATGTAAATTTTTTAATTAAATAAATGGATGACATTTTGTGATCCTTCTCTTATCTATCCAACATTAGTTTAACATTTGCTAGTTTATTTTAACCAAATCTATATTATAATATTTATTATGCTGATAACATATTTTGAAATAAACATGTCTTTTATATGTGTTAATGTTTCAGCTTAAAGTTCCAACATATACTGTCTATATACAGTCAATACAACTGTTGTATACACAGTTGTAATTGTAATTATAATGTTGTATTAATAGTTCTATCAATTTTTTTAATCATTTCTTATAATCTTTAATTGATCAGTCATATGGAAATATCTTTGTTTGTGTATAAAATATATGTAGTATATGTCAAAAGTGATAAGAATACAAATGGTAATGGTAAAATATATTTACCATGTAATGAACACTCACACAACATTACTAATGATATGTATGTAAACCACATAATGTTCCATTGCAAATCCATCGCTTTAAACAATATATTTATTTATAATTTCTCTACATCCAATAGAGATTGCTGGGTTGTGTTTGTTGGGTATAACTTAGATGAAACAAAAAAATTAGTAATTGCCACTATTTTCACAGAATTTGTTATGTTTTATAATCCCAACAGGAATCAAAAAATAATTTAGAAATTTTGATTTTCATAATCATACTCACTTCAGAAACAATTTTTATAATTTTGACATCCACATTTACAAAAAAAGATTTTTGGATTATAAGTCAAAAACTAAAATTTTTAAATTTGACCCCATTATTTTTTTTTAAATATAATTTTCAGACTACATCCAAATTTTTTTTTGAAATTTTGACCCCTTCTATTTCAAAAAATTTGATTTTCATTCTTTACAGTAAAAACTATAATTTTGACCCCTACATTACAAAAATATGTTTAAAATGTAAAAAACTAAAAAAATGACATTGGACTACATCCAATTTTTTTGAAAGTTTAATCCCATTTAAAAAAATATGATTTTTATACTCTACATCAAAAACTAAAGTTTTAAAATTTTGACCCCTCATTTAAAAAAAATATTATTTTCGAGCAAATTAAACATAACAAATTAATTTTTTTTGACAATTATTAAAAAAAATTATTTTCAGACACTACATCAAAAACTATAATTTTGACCCCCACAGATTAAAAAAATTGTGGTTCTTGTATTATACATCAATAACTAAAATTTTGGAAATTTCAACCATTTTAAAAAATATTGATTTTTGGGCAAAACATCAAAAAACATTTTTTTAAAAATTTGACAATCCATTTTTTTAAATGTGATTTTCATCTATGCCAAATACTAAAATTTTCAAATTTTGACAACACATTAAAAATTTTTTTTCAAAAATTAAAATTTTGATCCCCTCCCATGTCAAAAACTGAAATTAAAAGAATATTTCATGTTTAAATTTCAAAAAATTATTTAAAATATGATTTTCAAACCAATTTGTGGTTTTTAATTAGAGTCCGAAAATCATTTTTTAATGGCAGGGTTGGTCAAAATTAATTTTTTGATTATTTGACGTAGTGTCCCAAAATCATATTTTTGAAAAATGGTGGGTAAAAATTTAAGAATGTAAGTTATTTACATAGATGAAAATGATATTTAAAAAAAATGCATGTCAAAATTTTAAATAAAAAGTATTTTTTTATGTCTGGAAATTATATATTTTAAAAATGGGGCAAACTTGTATAAGGTTGTATTAATTTTTATAAAATAACTTGAACAAAAAAATATTTCAAAATTCTGTTAATGTAAGTAGTGGTCAGTTTTCAATAAGCTTTCCAATGGTGTAAATCATTTTGTTGTAAGTGGTATAGTTACTGAGATATAATTGTTGCACACATTTGTCACACAATGTTCTACTTGTATAGGGAGAGCTTTGAAATTTTCATAAAATGTAAAATTTTGCAAACAGCCTCAATAATAAGCAAATTTATTATTATTGTTATCAGTGAGAAATTTATTATTTGCTTTCTGTCCACACAAATTGCATACTGTCAGTTTCATTGAGACAATTTTAGGAAATTTGCTTTCAATCTAGTTGATTTGCAAACCGTCAAAATTTGTTTACTGTTGCCAACATATACATTACTAATTGTACTACTACAAAAAATTGTTTGTAGTGGTAATGCAAATTTAATGACATGGAGTTTGGAATGAAATGATGAATTAGTTAAAATTAATAAGAAATAAATTACTTTAAAAATATATATAATATCAAATTTGATGCTCATTCAAATTACATAAATAACATCTATAATTATTAAACAAATAAAATAACTAACTAAAAAACCAAAATAAAATATATATAGGTTAAATGTAAATAGTTGAAAAGGGGAAGTGTGCATGAGTGAGCCAATGTTCAATATAACATTATTTATGTATGTATATGTATATTATCATATGTATTTATTATAAATTAGTTTTAATTGACTAATTAATTTCATATTTAAATTATAATAATCAGAGCTGATAACAAATGTGGACCACATCATATTCTGAATGGAGTTATATAATTGAAATTATCTACTTTCAACCCCTTATCTTGTAGCTACTCCTTTTAAAACTCTGAAATCCAAGCTACTTTCTTGCATCTTAATAAAAAGGAGAAGTATTTAAATAGTAATTTTATATCAGAAATATTATGTTCAGTAAAATTATGTTTCAGACTGGCCTGAAGCCATGGACTTGTGTCCACTTGAAGTCAGTAACAACTATGACAGAGCTCTGGAAGAGTTCTCCAGGCATCTTGTACTGGGTCAAAGTGAAGCAGCTTCATCAACATTCTCTGTTCTGCAGAGTATTTGCAAAGATCCAAAGGAAAAGGAAAAATTGTTTAATATAATTGAACATGTTATCATGTATCCAGCCTTCATTAAGTAAGTTATATTTAAAAAAAATAGATAGTTTTCAAGATCTGCTATATAATTAAATATGCATTTTTTAGGCAACTATATAAAATTTGCTATTACTTATTCAATTTATTTAAAGTAATTATTGTTTCAATATTTCAGTGAAACAAACAGGACTGATGATGAACTTTTTTCACATGCATGCCTATTTGCTATGCGACTTCTTCCTAGCAATGAAAAGGTGTAATTGCAAGTTCTCTTTAAGCTTTCTTTGTTAAGTGTTTAACATTTATTTTCTTAACATTTTATTTAGTTCTGCTCTATTTATTTCAGACACATCATGTAAGACAAGATTTGGAGAATCAACTTCTTCTATACTCGGTTAATCACCTTCTCCATGAGGAAGCTGTCTTTCAGGTATTTTTTGAGTGTTTTTATTTTAGTTAGTATAACGTGCATTTTTCGAACATTATCTAAAATTACTTTAATAGTGGAAAAATTAGAAACAAGTCCTCAATATACTCAATACTGGAGTACCGCATTATTTAAGTATTATTTTATTACTAACAATGGATGGTTATCAATACACTCTTACTTGTTGCAAGCACTAAACCCATAATCATTTTATTTAAATTTAATATAAATAAACATAAACCTTTCGGACTTCTATTTAGTTCATAATTATTATTTGTAATAAATTGTTAACCTTGTTTCTATATATTCAAGTTTTTTTCTTTGGTTTTTCTTCATTTTCTTTGGTCCAATGTAGTTTAAAAAATACAATTCACAGATTTTTAGAAATTTTGAACCACATGCTAAATATGACTTTATGTATGACAACTTAATACATTTTGGTTTTTAATATTTAACATTAATGTTATTACTACTATTCCACAATGTTTACTTTTTTTATTATCACATATATGAACTAAATAAATAATTTTAAACATGTCTGAAAATGTCAACAAATTTCTTCCAGCAGTGAATAGTTGAAATGAATCTGTGACCCTATTTAGAATTGAAAATCGATTGTGTTTAAATTGGTTTAGTTACACATGTTTTCAGTTAAATATAACATTTTTAGATGTTTAAAGAAGGCTTACTACACAATTAAATGTGGTGTTTTGGAAAACCTAATTCAGCAGGCGATAGTTAAACTATATTACAATGGCCGCAGAAAATCATCTACAGGTTTTCATACTCCCCCCCCCACAGGAGATGACGACCTGCCTATCTTCCCTGGCCCATCGGGACCTCTCCTCCTCCGCTCTGGAACTGCTCCATCTGAGTGGCGCCTCCCTCGCCGCCCTGCAGGGGGCGCTGACCCAGGACCCCCTCCCAGTGCACCAGTTGATCCACCGGTTGACAGCCCCCTTCAGTCGGCAGCAGGACTGCACCGCGGCGTTGGACAAGATCTACATTCCGGCACTTATCGATTTGCTCCTACAGGTAGGCTTCTACCACTGCACTACAGCCTGGCGGTTTGGATGGAGACAGCATTTTATATGAGATTGTATGCTTTGGAGTGTGCAGATTTTAGATTTAAAAAAATGAAATTTAAATTACATATTTTGATTAAGTATTTTTTTAAACTATTTTAGGAAATGAAGATGAATATAACATTGATAGTTATTTACCATGTTATTGCGAAATTGCGATGGATAAATAGTAATCTTTATCCTACAATTTTATATATTTTTAAATAGTCTAACGCGTCTAACTTTTAGTAGAGCTGTTTAAAAATTGGAGTAACTTTTAGCAAACATTATGTAATTTTTTGTCAGATATTTTGTACTTTTATATAATTTATACGTATCTTTCGATGCGATATTTATATTTTTAACATTCATTTGTAAGATTTTGTCCATTTAGTTTTATAAATTCATTTGAAGTAGAATGGAGATTTATTAATGTAAGATTTTCATATTATAATTTTAATGTCATAATATGAAATTTTTGATAATCATTTTACGATAATAATTATTATATAATGAAATGGCAACATAGTTAGCACTTCTCTTCTTAGCAATAAATTTACATTTCTATATTATGAAACACAATTTATCAACGAATTATCTACTAACAATTGGATTAATTAATAATTTTGAAAATACGGATAATGTTAATAGGATTTTATTTTATATCTTAATCAGTTAGAAAGTATAACCTACAGTATATTTTGTAAAAAAAGATGGAGCTAATTGATAATAATTATGAACCATATTCAACGTAGGCGTTAATTTCACGATGTACTCTAATTGTGAGCCTTTTTGTGTTTAAAAATATGACCAAAACAGCCAGAAATTGAGTTAATAGCGGAGAAAATGGTGACTTGAGGTAATGTGACAGAGAGAACCCCCTCGAACACATCTGTAATTAAATAAAATTCCACTGACGCTCAAGCCAAATAACATAAAATTGTGTAATTAAATATTATATTTGTAAAAAAATCTGGAGCGCTTTTGCCTATAATAAGGCTTTATCAACAGAAAATAATATAAAAACAGTAAATTGATTTTAACAATAATAAATTTCTTAATGAAACATTCAAAAAATATATAACTATCACAATTATTAA
This sequence comes from Coelogynopora nodosa, assembly GCA_034780555.1. Classification (NCBI taxonomy): domain Eukaryota; kingdom Metazoa; phylum Platyhelminthes; order Proseriata; family Coelogynoporidae; genus Coelogynopora; species Coelogynopora nodosa. The sequence continues at coordinate 1,467 of JAUZND010016741.1, read as the reverse complement.
AACGTCAATAAAATTGTTAAAAAAATATATACAAAATTATAATCAATAATAGCAGGAATTAAACAATGTATGTATTATGCCTGGATTAAGAGGGAATAAATATGCTAATTTCCGATGCATATTTATGCCCAATTAATCCAGACATAATATGTATTGTTTATTGACATTTTATTAATTAATATAGATTAATCTATATAGATTAATTTATAGATTAATCCAGCCATAATGACGATGCGGTAGCGATTCATGTATTGTTTATTGACATTTTATTTAAATTTAAATAAATTTCATTTGTCATGATTCTAACATTCGTTTATTTTTTCAAGCGCGCGACTGAAGCATGTCCTTAGTTGATTATCTGCTGTCAGACGAAGATATTCCTTTATTAAATTTTGAGTTTATTCCTAATGGATTAATCAGCGGAGCTTCAACATCAGACCTAAACAAAATATGCGAAAGAACAAGCCATTTAACAAAGGAAAGAGATTCAATAGAATATCCTATGATCAATGTGAATGATTTAGAAGAATATCCCGAATTAGATGCAGACATTATCGCAACCATGAACGAAACTGAGATATCTGTCAAGTCAAGCAGTACATTTAATGCAACGAAAAGCCACGCTTTAAAATTCAAGGAATTTTTATCAAAATCGAATCTGCCGAACAATGTAGAATTAATGCCAGAAATGGCTCTTTCACAATATCTACGCTTGTATTATAGCAAGTTAAAGAAAAATGATGGCACATTCTACTCTCCGTCAACTTTAATTGGAATACGAGCTGGTATACATCGATACTTAACGCAAGCGCCAGTTTTACGTAATATTGACATAATAAAGTCGAGTATGTTCCAACAGGCCAACAACATGCTCAAGTCAATGATAGGGCATTTCCTGAAGAACGGTGGGTCTCTTCCTAAGCAGACTATGGAAATTCAAGATGGCGATCTGGAAAAGCTTCAGAATTATTTTGACAGAAGTTGTCCACAGTCCCTTCAAAGTGAGGTATTTTTTAAAATACAATATCACTTTGGTTTTCGCGGAAGAGAACATTTAAGAGAGTTGAAAAAATCATTATTTCTCATTGAAACCGACTCGGAAAATAGAGAATTCATCCGTATAAATCATACGCTTTTATCGAAAAACGTCAAGGCTTCTTTTTCTGTAAATGAATGGGAGACATTGAAAGTTGCAAAAATGTATGCGATTTCAGACAATAACCTTTGCCCAGTGGAAGCCTACAAACTCTACATCAGCAAACTGCCGCCAGACCAGGATGTGCTCTATCCTCAGGCAACCCGCAGCTGGAAACCAGGCAAACCATGGTATTCCTCGACAGTGATTGGAAAGAATTCACTTGGAGACTACATGAAAAATATTTCTAAGAACGCTAATTTATCTAAACTCTACACTAATCATTCAATAAGAGGTACAATAGTCAACCAACTTAGAGATGCAGGATATCA
>JAUZND010016730.1:0-10652 GCA_034780555.1 Coelogynopora nodosa | reverse complement strand
ACATCATTATCACATCATTATCACATCATTATCACATCATTATCACATCATTATCACATCATTATCACATCATTATCACATCATTATCTTATCATTATCACATCATTATCACATCTTTATTAACAATATTATTTTCGTATTATACATCTCGTATTCTTTATTGTACGAGTTTTAAATAGCTCTTTAAAATATAAAGAAAAAAACTGACAATAAAGTAACCATTTTAGTAACTGAATACCATTATACTACTTGAGTGATGTACGATGAATGCTAGTAGCACAACAAACTACTGTGCCCAGATAAAGCGATCTTATGCATCGCCGGACTGTATGTGTCGATGAAACAAAAGAATCTGTTCAAGTGCGATAATGATCAGTCTACACTGTCAAATCTGACAGGCAGAAGTTGAGACATTTTCCCCAGATTGAATCGGAATTAGATAAGGCTGTATAATGCCACTCGCTTCAATTTTGTTTTACAATATTAAAAATAAATAAAAAAGTTTGGACGATTGACAATTGAATAAAATGATTCGGCGTTTTATTTACTAACAAACTTGATTATAATAAAAGTTGATCAATGTTAACCATAAGTTTCATGTTATATTTCATAAATAATAATAACAATAAAAACAATTGTTGAGATTTATATGCTACAAGTTTGAAGTCATTGAATCTAAAGCATGGACAACCCATTTCCATAAAAATGATTTGTTAGTTATCTTTCTCAAAATACATGTCTATATTAATTTATAATATTTTAAGTGGAACACATTTTCAATTAATTGATAGAGTTCTTCTGGTATACAGACATTATATACGTATATATATATATATATCTATATCTATCTAAATATTAATTATAATATTTTAAAATAAATATTTTAATTTAAATTATAAAGAATTTTTTTTTTTTTTAAATTACGTTTTGTCTTGATACCTTTTATATTAAATAAAACAACATAACCAGATGAAATCTTATCGGTCAGAATATTGAGATAATTTATTTTAGGATTATTCGTTTAGGAATTGGATAAACCTGAGTGGAATATACAAGCCAATAAAAACGGCCTATCTTTTGACTTTTCATTTGATCATAAATTTATAGCTTTCCAGCTGGGTTATTTCTTAGTATGTATTTGCGACCAAAGCAGAGTAGACCGAATCGTTACATTAAATTAATTTAAGAAATCCTTCAACATGTCAGCCTTGGATGAATTAAGAACTGTCAATGTGGAGCAATTTAAAAAGGTTGAGGACCAACTTCCCTCCACTTTAGCAATGCTGGGCATAATCGCCATAGTCGGAGGACTGGGAAATGGCGTTGTCATGCTAGTTTACGTTAATAAAAACGACAAACAAACGGCAACTCTTTTCATACTCGTTCTGGCAGTAGTCGACTTCTTCACCTGCATTGTAATGATTCCCTTTACCATGGTTAATGAACATCTCGAATGGGAGATTGGCTCTGTTGTGCTGTGTAAGGCGTACTACCTGTTGAACATATCCAACACTCAGTTCTCATCGTTGCTGATTTCTGCGATTGCCATAGACCGCTACCTCTGCATTTGTCATCCTTTCCTGCGGGCCATGACGGTTGCGCGGGACAAACTGTTTATCGCAATTCTGGCCGGTATCAGTCTGACGCTGGGATTTTGTGCGATTAATTTCGCCCTACTCGCAAAAGAGCCAATAACGGATACTCTAACAAATACGACGCTGGTTAAAAAAGTTTGCACCGACCTCTCACAAATGAACTCAACAGCTTCGAAGACAGAAAGTCTACTCTTCCATACCATTCTCCATATTACTTATGCCTGCTTTGTGCTGTGCATTTTGATTGTGATCATCCTCTACATTCTCATCTACCGTTCCATTTTAATTATCCGCAAGAAGAAAAAGAAACTGACCGGCGGGTCTCGACTGAAGACCATTACCACCCTGGTCAACGTGACAACTGGCGACCAGGGCATTGTTCCCATAGTTACCCAGGCCGAACAGAAGAAGCGGTGTTCGGTGACCGAAGATATTGACTGTAACCGGCGCAAGTCTGTCCGCTACATCAAGGACACCCAGACCTTTCAGAACATGAAAACGGCGATGATGCTGTTTGTGGTGGCTCTCGTGTTCATTGTTACATTCTCCCCGGCGATGCTAATGGGGACCAAGTTGATCGGACTACACCTGATCCCGTTCTATCTCTACTATTTGAATAATGCGTCAAACCCCATCATTTACGGCTTCATGAACCGGAATTTTAGAGAAGATGTCAAAAAACTGTTCACAAGGAACAAGGGGGCAAGGTTACAACAGCAATTGTGAGGACATTTGTTTTTAAAGTATGGTTGGGTAATTTTATGTGTATTTAATGTTTTATTACACTTCTATATGTATACTTAATCAAATAATATTACGAATTTCTGTATAAAAAGAAGTTTTAAATTTGTAGTTAAAAAATATTTTTATAAATATTAGAAAAAAACTAATGTAAAGTCATTATTTAGTATGTGTTTATGTGATAAACGTTTTATAAGTCCAGTTTATATCATGGCTAAGATATACAATACATGCTAGTTCGAAACATGCTATTTTCATTTATGAGAGAAGTAAAAACTTAATACAACACAACTAGTACAATTGAACAAATTGTTTATAACAGTTAATTCCATACAAAGTCAACATTAAACTCTTATTTTCTGGCTCAGATGTAATTTATATTCAATTCAGATAAGTGTTACGATGATTATTGTATAATATAAAAATCGTAAACGGAAAAAAAATTGTTTATGTTTTTTCTTTTTCTGGAAGTTAAACATCAAACTTGTTGATGTTTAAATTACTAATAATAATATTATTGTTCATATTTATATTAATTTGTTATTTTGATATTAAACTACTAAAGTTTGCAGTTCTATTTACTGTTTTTCTATTTACTATTAAACAGTCGTATTATATAAATTCATCAGATGAAAGGAAATTGTCAAACAAATTAGTATTGAAAATTTTGCATTAAAAAAATAACGTCACCCGTATGGTACAAATGGTGCAGTTATTGTATAAACAGTAAAATATATATTGGTAATAAATAGCATAATAAACGAATACACTAGCTTAACAATAATTAACATAAATTGAGAATATTTTGGAAAGAATATAAAAATATAAAATATTCATTAATTTGTGTTAATTAACATTCCATTGAAGCAGTTTTATGATATTTGTCATTTAGGTTCTCTCTATTATTTTGTTGAGAAAATGCCACATTGTTAACCTGCAAATATCAAACTGTGTTATATTGGCGTATTCTCTGGCATTTATTAATTAAATGTAATTATTTCATATACGTACAGCAAGCGTATAACAATAAATATGCGTTTCTTTTTTATCTAGTAATTAAAAATAATTGAATGAAAAGTCTCTGAAATATATTAGGATACAAAGAAGCAATGCAATAAAACCGGCTTATAAAAATGTTTAAACTAAAATACAAACGAACTAACTTTTGCATCAAATTAAGATTCATAGTCATCGGTTATAATCATCGAAAGATCGATAACAGATTTTAAATATAAAAGTTCTGCTTTAAATGGTTTCATTGTTTTATTATTATTGAAAAGCGGCCCCGACTTTTTTCTGCTAACAGTCTGTAATTAACTATAACCATAGGTGAATTAAGCTAACAAAACCTCCCCATTTAAACGGAAAATGTGGACACTTAAGGTAATACTCTTTTAATTTTAGTTACTATATTTTTCTAATTATATTAGAATAATAAATAATAGAATTATATAAAAATAAACTTATTATACTTTCGTAAGTGACTAAACCATGAGATATTGCGCCACATATAATCACGTACAAATATAGATAGACAATATAGGCTAGATTAGATAGGCCGGTACACTTTTTCCCTGATAGTTGTAACATGGTTGTCATGTAAACGCAGTGGAACCGCAAGGAACTTATGATGTGGGATATTTGTAAATGACTTCATCATTCATTAATGTAACAGTTTCTCGATTTATCGGTCACTTTCCTATTCACTATGTTTAATATTCCGATGCACTAGACGTGTAATATGCGAGACATGCCCGTCTTGCAGTACGTTCCATTTTATATGTTGATTATTTATGATACAAAGTGTCATACTCGCATATTTATTGTAATTTACTGTATACATATCGTTCTCCATTACAATTTTCCATCATTATAATTGACTTTTTTCAATAATATCATATACATAAATGTATATATATATATATACTGTAATCTAATAGTATGTCCTTTCGAGTACACTTTTGATGTTGTCTACTATAATATAAGCATTCTTTCACATTGCTTAAAACATGCACACTTTTAATGAATCTAGATATTGCATTAACTTGAATATATAAACATGTTAACTGTGGTAATCATGTATACGCTTTGTCTAATATTTTTGTATTTGTAATTACTGTTTTCGAATCATAAATATTTTGTGAAATAAAATAATTTATTTATTCAACACATACTTTTCAGGCAATATTTGTTTTTTAAATTATATAATGACTTTTACAACAACAAAAAAATTCGGCTTTGTTTTAAATGATTGAAATAGAATAAACTGTACTCGATTAGCAAATATCGATTTTTGGAGTTGATTAAAGTTTACATATATCAAACGAAAATTTAGTTTAAGTACAGCCGCTAATATAATTCAAATTTATTACATTTAAAATTTATAAATAATCATACACATTAGATTTCAATATTTTTATGCGGTAACAAAATTTAATCATTTATAATTTATAAATAGTAATATTTATATTATGTAATTCTTACTCAAATAATTAAATTTTTTGCGTGTACAACATGTAGTACATAAACGAAACGAAAGTTACAAGTAACTTTAATTTAAAGTTTTATTTATTTACATATAAATATACAAAATACGCAATGTCATATTTTAATAACAATAATATTTGTTAACTTTTAAAATGACAATGATATTTATAATTTTTAAAGATTTTAACTAATACTTCAATTGCATAGTTACTATCTTTTCAGAAGTAACAACATTGAGAAGGTAGATATATATACATACTATTTTGTATGTTAAATGCAAATAAAATAAATTGTATGATGTTCGAACCCATGTGCTTTAATTTAAGAAACTGTCTACGTTATACTGGTTTAAAATATAATTTGTAATAAAGCGCTTTGGTGAAAGCATTATATGTCATTTAACAAATAAAATAATTATTTCACATTATTTTAGTTAATATATGTAGAGACTCGTTCACATTAATGAATCTCAAATTGTAAAGAGTCTATTTCTAATATTTATTTTATATTACTTGCATTTGAGTTTATTGGAGCATATATGTACAATAATTTTACGAATTGTGATTTTCATTAAATGCCTTATTTTTAGTAGTGAGTTGTTTCATTTGAACTTGTGTTATTTTACCCTGTGTTATACTGAGGAGTAAATTGAGTGTTACATCAAACTAGGTCTAACGTGGTATATTAATTAAAACAAATATTTATATTTAAATATCAACATGATAATTATAATATGCAATATAAATTGTATGTATACAATTGCGTTCAAAGCTTGAGTAGGAGGCTTTGAAAAGATAAATGTTTTCTGTCTGGAAGATTCCCAAAACATAACACGGTGATGATTTCAAATCCATCACATATTGTTTTGTAATTTTCAAAGATAAATTACTATTTAAAATTCGTATGGAATGATTGTATAGCAATATATTTTGCATTCAAGAATGAGTCTTTCACAAATACCTAGATTTATGGTCAGTCTTCTACAGTTCTATATAGAGTGCAAAATTTAGTATCTACATTTGTTAGACGGATGTTTATTTATAATAAAAAAAAAACAATTAGTTACAACAATTATTATAATATATATTACTTTTACATTTAATTTTTTTTTAAAGATAACTGCTGATAAAATAAGAAATAATCTTATTAATAATACAAAATAACAAAACAACAGTGATAATAATTACTATTCAAGAACATTTAATAGAAAACAATTTTCTAAATTCATGAAAACTTAATAAATTATAATTCGTAAATAAAATACTCAACGAACCCTTGTGGGGAGGTTTCAGTTTCTTCAATCCAAGTTTGACGTAAATTTATCCATATTTTGACTCTTGTCTTGCATTTTATTACGACATGGCATTAAAATTGAATATTAAATTAATTCAGTTATTTTTCCTTTTTAAATAGTACATCATATAAGGGCATTTTCTGGCATTATCATGTGGCACACTCAACATACTAGAACAGCATTAAATTCGAAAAACACAGCTGTCTGCCAGGGAGAGATAAGGTAAGGTACACTGCTGGGGTTCGAGCCCGCTACCTTCACACTTGAACACCAGCGCCTTAACCGACTGGACTATGTCATCCCATTCTCAACTATTTAATCATGTAAGTAATATATGTGAATAAGTGAAACATATAATGTATTTCCATGTCGATGAAATGGTTAGTTAGTTAATTTGATAATCGTGACGACACTGTTCTATATTCAGATTGTTACTGATGAGCTCCATGGCAGAGAGTGAAAACTATTACGTATTTTAGTATATAATATGCTATGTGATTGACAAAAAATAAATGATTAATTGTAATGAAGCCGATGCATCCCAATTGTGTTTACTTTTCAAATATAAGAATTTTTGAAAATATATTTTAAATGACTTTTTATTGTTCACGTTTATATTTTGTATTTTTGATAATATAAATATGAAAAATTGTCCTTAATTATTATCATAGATAAAATTTTGTTAAACTGGATTGATTATATTTTTGTAAAAACAGCGTTTAATAGAAATTAGTTGTCTATTGTAGATGTCGCTTTATATGATAAATGAATAATTTATTTAAATTTGAAGCAGGCTAAATAGCCTCTTAAGCCAAATATTCTCTTTTCAGTTGAAGTGATGGACAGAAAATAAATCTATTAGAACACCAACAAAGTATGCAGTCAATGTATGGATTCTGTAATACTAAAAAATTGGTCAATTTATCTCAAATTCAGAAACTCGAGCAATTTATTGAAATTCGCTGGCTTCAATCAACTCAAATATTTAAACGGAATAAAACAACAGTGATGTGAATAAAGGGAACAACGTATAGAAAACACATTTTTTATAGGTGTTTATACAAAAATAACTTGTGAGGAACATTTAAGGCTACAGCTGTCCCAACTAGACACGAGCAAGATTGATGCATGCAATAGTTGTATCCCTAGCTATAGTCAATTAGTTTTCTCTAGTTCTGCCGTATACTGTCTATTACGTTTTTTAACGTAAAGATGCGAAAATAATTGCTTTATTGACCTCGTATAATTGTCGACATAATTGCCGGACTTATTTCTAGGTAACGCATCTGTTTTTAAAGACTGCGTTATGTTATTAATGTTCTGTTGTGATATGATTTAAAGTTGTGTTTGATGTGATCACTCTTATACGGGTATATAATATGGTCACACACTGTGTTGAGTCCGTTCGAAGTCTTGAAACATGGAAATATGTTCCGAAGATATTTGTATTGACTGTTTGTCCAGTTTGATGCTTTAAAAAAGTGTTGTCCCACCTCTCTCAAAGGGGACGAAAACACAAAGCAGGTACGTACAATATTTATTGATACAATACTTTTTTCTTTTTCTTTCTATACTAATTAAAATAAATACAGAGAAATATGGAAAAGTTGTTATCTCTATTTATTAGATTTCCTTAAATAATTTTTTAGATTTGCTTAAAATAAAAACCTTAAATTAATTTTATAAATTAAAAAGATAATCATTTATGAAGAAATTACGAAAAATTATTCAAACACGAAGTGAACTGTACACGAATATTTAATCAAATATGTAATCATTTAGCAATTCATAAATTTCTTTTATTGCACAAATATAGCCATGTTTAATTATAAAATAATATTTTGTAACAATAAGGAACAGGTAATTGCCATATTAAAAGAACGATGTACACATTACTCATAAAAATGTTGTCAGATATTGATGAAAACTTTTCTTTAAACATCTAAGTTTTTATTTATATAATGAATAGCTTTGTTCCAACTAAACAAACTTATATTTATTATTTGAAAACATACACTCAATTTAAACTGAAATATAATTACAATTTACAATCAATATTGAAATGAAAAAAATATTATTTATTTCAATTTATGTTATGCATCCATCTATATTGATAGTTATATTAGGGTATTAATTTATTAGGGTATATAAATATTTCATGTATAATCGTTTATTCTTATAATGCTTCAAACAGTTTAAAGAAACTTCAAAGAATATAGTTTTACGTTATGATTATAAAATGACAATAATTACAAACATAATAATTTTCTCCCACAAAAAATATCTTTTGAACTAATATGATCATATATTTGTTTCTTTTATGATCTCTCAATCATGCATAAACAACTCATTAAAAATAAATTGTTTCCCGCAATCCCTGTATATATGTTTAACTGATTATTTAGATTCGGCTGGATTGTATGACACAAATAGTTTCATAACTTTCCATTTATAACATGTTTTCTTTTAAATTATATTTCAATTTCATGTACATGCTTTGATGACGCGAATCATTGCAATTTAGACGTCTAAGGCCAAGGGGAGGTTCAAAAATACCGGTATTTTCTTTCAGTAATTGTTATGTAATTCTCTGAAATCAATTTACATTGTTTTTCAATAAGTATGATGCCATTTTCATTGCTGCCGAAGCATAAAATATGAGACAAACAAAACATTTGGAACAAACAATTGGCAGTGTTAAATTTCTTTCAAATTAGTTTTTATCTACAAGATATTACTAAATACATGATAAAATAATTGAAAATAAATTGAGGGTTAAATAAAAAAAAATTGATTAAATTTGTAGTTAGACTATTCGCTAATAATTAGTAAATAAAATAATAGAAAAAAATACATTCGAAAGAAGAAAACAACAATTAATTGCTGATTTAAGAGGTATTTAATGTATTTAAAATAATTAATATAGTTTATATATTATTGTATTGATATTATTTATAATCAATAGATAATTATATACTTATCATAACCAATAAAGTTTGATAAATATTGATTTTGTTAGAAAAGTTATGAAAATATTTTCCGCAAAGTCTTCATCTAGTTATTCTAATAAATTTACTAATAATAATTAATTAATTGTTACTTCTCGTGTTTATTTGAACATAGCTTATATTGATAAAAACGGTTAGATTTCAAAAGTGTACCATGATGGGTTTAAGATGATCTTTTATTTTTACTTACCTATTCACATATTTTTTTCTATTTGTTTTATAGTTGCATTTACTTTTCACTTAAAGGTCAATTTCTGATAATGCAAAAAATTATTTTAAAGTTAATTTTTTTAAAATAAATTGAAATAGGCATTACAGTCATTTTTATTAATAACAATATGTTATGACGTCCTGTTTGTTTTAGTTTTAGAATTTTAAAATTAAATACAAAACATGCAAAATATTTATATTTATCTGTTTTTGAAAACATGTAGTACTTAGTTTTCATATATTTTTTTTTACATTTGTCAAGATGTTACTTAGGAATAATACATTTCTAAATAGATTTATTAGAAACTTTAATTTCTTTACATTTATTAAATTCATTTGTCTAAACTGCGCGATATTTAAATAGTAGAAAATATTTTTGGAAAAAATCTGTGTAGACAGTCTGTGGCCTAATTTTGTTATCAGGGTATCGAGGTAACAAAAAATGCCACTGTCAATTAGAATACCAAAAGGTTCAAATAAAATTCGTGTAACTAAAAGAAATCAAGTCTGCTTTTTCCCTATAGAAACCCTTTTTAAAATTCTAAATAGATTTGACGGTCATCATATTTCAGTGAAGAAAATAAGTAATATTTCTGATCCAGGGTATAACCCGATTTTTGTTATTAAGTGATAAAGGTGATGTAGCCTGGAAAATATGATGTTGGATTGGAGATATATTTTGTGAGATGCGCGTTTTCCACAATAAAGAGATTCATTTGTTTCAGAACATTACTTTTTATTACTATCACGAGACTTTTTATCGTTTAAATACAACTTTAATTAATTATAGTAGTTTATATACCATTTTTTGGTGCTTTGCTTTAGCATTTTTGATATTCTAAATATGGGTTTAATCAAATTTAATTACAGATTAGTCAATAGATAATAAAGCTACTTAAAAATAAAGTGAACAATAACCAGATAAGTAATATTTAATCCAATTGTTTGTGGATATCCACCAACAATCTATCAAAATTAATATATTTTTTATGGAATATATTCAAACTTCAAAAGATAGTATCGAACTGTTTACTTTATTGTAAAATTGTTTTTAAGTTTAATTTCAAATAATATATTGTATATTATCAATTTATTATTTATGGCCGATATGTTTTTTATGTAAAACGATATATTATGTTGTCACGAATAAAATGCGCTATATAATTCAGATGTCATTTATTATTATCATGAATTAAATTAAATAATAAAGTCAAAACAGTGTTTATAAACTTCACCATTATCAAAACATGTTTGCAATACATTATAAGGGGGTGGTAGGTGAGAAAGTGGGTGAGGGATTGGGTGGAAAGAGGAACG
>JAUZND010016719.1:0-26951 GCA_034780555.1 Coelogynopora nodosa | reverse complement strand
TTTAATGAACTTCCACCACCCCCCCGTTTATTACAACCCTCCCCGATTATTATTTTTTTTTAATTGATGGACCCTCTCGATTATTACAACCCCTCCGCTTATTTGGCACACCAGAGTACATCATGTTTTTAAAGTTATGAACGGTGGTCATCAACTAGCATGACAATTAGCAAACAAGATTATTTCAAAACCATAATTATGCGACGGTTTATGGTGGCCGAGAGGTGTCAGATCATAAAAACATGTTTATATGTGGCTGAGAGGTGCCAAAACATGAAAACATGTTTTTAACAAGATTTTTTTTTATCACTTAAATCATGTTCTATAAAAACACGTTTTTATGTGGCCGAGAGGTGTCATAAAAACTTGTTTAATAATGGATAAAAACATGTTTTAATTGATAAAAACATGTTTTAATTGATAAAAACATGATTTAATTGATAAAAACATAATTTAATTGATACAAACATGATTTAATTAATACAAATATGATTTAAGTGATAAAAACACGTTTGATGTTTTCACACCTCTCGGCAACCATAACGGTTCATCTATTGCCTATTAGTCGATGTATAAAGCACATACTTAATATATATTACAAGCAAAAATATTTTTAATTATATAAACTACAACCAAACATAATCGATATTTTATAAATTTTTGTTCCTATACAAACCAGAACTAAATCAAACATCTCGAATCATACTACTAGTATATGGCCTATATACAGTCATCCGATTAGATTTAACTTTATAAAATAATACTAAAGCAGCTGACGCCTAAAACTGTATATGGGTATTTTATGTTTAGCATAACATAGGTGTCGAATGTATATTATACAATTGGACTGTTGGATCTTTTTGATTTTATAGTGTGTACAATTAAGTAGCTATAATATTTGTGTTGTGTGTTGTAGGCTACTGATAGGCATCTATATAAGTAGTCTATATTGTATTAAACTATACCAATGCATAAAACTCGGGTTATAGCTCATCATGCCGCTCTATAGTATTCATGCATACAAGAAACCTGCGTCTATAGTTAGCCTATAAAATAATATATAAACATGAGAAACATGTTTAAAAATATGACTTAGATTTCATGAGTTCCAGAGACAAAGAGGAATGAAATAAAACAAATATTGTAATATTATACAAATAGAGGGGTTGCCTAATTAAAATATTAAATATTAGCACCAGGGTCCAATAACAGATAGTGCAAATAATTCGAGGGACATATATATTCTAAAAACATTACATATGTCTATTGAGCATTCAAATTAATTATTAACCATTGCAGATCAGTATTTGATGTTTTAAAAACAAATAAAAAACTTTAAATTACGGCCGTTTAATTATTAGAATAAAAAAATTAAAAATTATACAGAATACGACTACACATGATGACTTAAGCTTAATTACGTAATGGTAGTATTTTTGCTATAAATATTTAGCCAATAATAGTCCTGTAAAATCATATTATGTTTGTGAGGGGACTAGAAATACTAAACAACCCATTTATAATTTATGTCTTCGTCTGCTGCCGGTTTTGTCCCACCATGATATATAACAACGACTTGAATTACTATTATTATTTTTAATACTACATTAATACATTAATTGCACAGGTAAAATGACAAATATACAATATTACAAAGTAATACATGTACTTACCGAAAAAATATTAGATCTCATAAGTAAAATAAGAAAATCTATTGCATTGTAAGCTTGACATGTTCGACTTTCGCAGTCAACAAAATTATGTTCAAAAATTTATATTATAATTATCTTTTTGGAATTATGGGCATGACGACAGCTCGTAGGGGACAAATACAATTACAATAGTTCATAATGACAAAAAGCATGCGTCTAGAGAGACTGCGTTCACGATGCTATTTAGTTCAGCAGCTGTTATAGTCTTCAGTTACTGTCGCTCTTTCCGATTCCATTCTCAGACAGACGTCAAAGTCGGATAATACGGCTATCGATCCGTGCTAAATTTTCACTCACGAGCTCTCAGTGAAATGTAGTCATATTTGCCAGAGCGCCAATAGCCGCGCAGTGCAGAAAACTGAATGACGTGTGATCCGTCGTCATCTGTTATTAATGACGTCAGCGACCGTGGTAGAGAACTCTTGCTCTCTAGGCTGATATGAGTACAACTGGCTTTCTGAACATGGGGATAGTTATCAGTAGAGCGTATTACACTGAGTGAGCGATGCATAGGAGTTAAATTTTTTGAAGACATCTAGATGAAATGGATTTAACGTTCATAATTTTTACAGTGTAATAAATTATGATTTCTCTATAATTTTATGTAATAAGTCAGCACTAAGCGCAGCGCCTGTAAAAACAGCAGAGAGACAGAGCACTACCGGTTTCGAGCTATTCAGCTCTCATCAGGTACCCTAGTCTCCCTACTGACGACCGGATTGCAAGTATTGCTTATTAAAACCAAACAAATCGTCAAAAACAGCAATTTGTGTGGTAACATCAGAGGTAGTAATTTCGGGGATATAAACCAGCAAAAATTACATCATGTGTACGTGTATGATAATAAGTCAGCACTAAGCGCAGAGCCTGTACAAACAGCAGAGAGACAGAGCACTACCAGTTTCGATGAAAGATGAAAGATGCATATTATTCTTTCCCATATATTTCTGTTTTCTGCAAAATATATTAGCAGGAGCAGATCTAGTATTTTGTTAAGGGGATGGGGGCACAACTCACATTAAACGCCCAGGCCTAAAACCACGTATAGCCTACTAAAAAAAGACGCATTTCTATAATTTACTTTTCCAGTACATACGTAAATTTCAGTTAGGCGCCTTAGTTCCTCATTATGGGGCACAATCATGCCCCCCTAGACCCAGACCCACATTCATGCATCCGCCACCTCTTAGTATTATAGTGTAATATGATCCAGAACTTATCTTACACATCCTAAAATTAAATTGTATCCAAAAAATTACTGTAATTTACTCAGTAGGATCTTTACAGGATCTCCAATGAAGGACATATTATCTGCGAAAGATATTAAATTGAAATCAAGACTAAACAACAAAATAACCATCAAGCAAAAAAAATAAACTAAATCTGGAAAGCATGATAAACGAAAGCTGAAGAAGACACAATATGTCCAAGAACCTGAAAGAAAAAAATACAAAGTTAATGATGGAGCATCTACATCCAGTAAGTGACTAGAATATTTTACTTTAGTTTATAAAATATTTTGATCAACATTTCCAAATTTGTAAATAATAATATGTATTTATTATCATTATATTTTAGGTGGCATTGGTTTAGGAAGGGATTGAGAATGTGGTGCATGAAGAAACATTTTGCATATTCTGTGGTGAGTCTAATGACAATGAAAATTGGATTCAATGTTGCATTTGCCAATTATGGGGCCACGATCTATGCGCTGGAGCAGAAAAGGATCAAATAACATTTATTTGTGACTTTTGCAAATAAGCTTTTCGTATGGGCGTTATTACCCCGAACAATATTTTTTTGTGAAAAAAATTTGTTTTGTGAAATCTTGAATATTCATGTTTTTGTTCATGCCTTGTTCTATGTAGAATATAATTTTGATAGTAAAAAATGTTTTTTAATATTAAATGTAGGTTTTCATAAGATATATTGGTTGATGTATAAATTATGTAAAATTTTCCTTACTCTGGCGTTATTACCCCGCTTTCCCTTATATACGATACAGTATATAAATAACATTTAGCATTTGTTTAGAATAAGTGATATTTCCAAGAATGTTATTCATTTATTTCTATTATTTAAAAAACAACACTTGGAAATCATAGATCCATTATATAATAAAATAATGACAATAAAATTAATATGAACATTATAATTTTGCCAAATGATTGTGATTATAATTTTCCTTTTATTACCATATAATGACCGAGCAATAGAAAACTTTATCCATTCTCCTAATATGTAAATTACATATTAGCCTGAATATATCTTTTTAAATTATTCATAATTTATGAGTGATTTATCCAACGTCACAAATAATTAGCACCAAAGATGCATAATACAATTCAAAATGGGAATATCTGCCAAATTGTGTCATGCATGAATGTCCTCGCGCGGCTTATATATCTTTATGAAACTGAAAAGCGCAGCCGAATTGATGTTATTTATTCGAAAATATAGTTATTTATGTATGGAAACAACTAGCATATAAATGTCCGGGAGTCGCACTTTTCAAGAAAATAATATTTTGACAGCGATCCTTTTAAAAAGTAGGCTTATTAATGTAAGAAATGGCCGATTATAGCACCCCTTTCCAAAAATCCTGTATTCGCCATTGCAATAGTTACATTAATTTTATCAATGAACAGCTGGATCAAAAAGTGTATAGGTAATATATATTTTACAAAAAATTAAATGAGTAAAATATTTTTTATATACTTCCAAAGTAAATTATTTTGTAATTAAATTTAGAATTACAAAACCGTAATTACGAATCTGGCAAAAACGGATTGAAAATATTTATAATGAGACTGTAGTTATAGATACGATTCCGTCCACCAAAGGCATCAAAACATGTAATATCATTTTAATGCTCTTAATATACATAGCTCCAAAAAATTGGTATAGCCTATGTTGAATTCACTTGCAATACTGAAAATATATTAAAGTGTAGCTAAATACTTATTTAACGTCTAGCGAATTGTTAAAATGAATCACCCTACAAACTTTAATCAAAACTGTTATAAACATTAAACAAATTCTATGAATAAAAACTTGTTACACTATAATAGTTAAACGGTTATGGTAAAATCAACCTAATCAATTGTAATAGCAGCCTATAAGAGTATTATTTACAAGATTTACTACTATTCTTATTTATATATAAGTACAGTCTATAGACTGTATAATAAAAAACGGCCGTTTATCGAAAAATAGTGTATTTGATTTTATATAGACATATTTATTACACTGATTATTGAAGTAAATACCAACATACATACAATTATACTTAATTATAATTAAATATACTTAAACATATAAATCAATAGATAAATAATTTTTGTGTAGGAGAATTTATATGGATATAGGGCATATATCTATGATTTTCATATATAACATTTTTATTTATATAGATATCTATTTGTAATATTTAAGTCTATGTTAAAATCAAATACTAATACACTATTTTTGTATAAACGCCGTTTTTATTTATTCAGCTTAGTATATTATGCGAATTGACAAATGGCCAACAATACAATTCTGATTAATTACAGTGTATAAGTGTATTAGAAAATATTTTACTGAGATACATTAAGGTGAACTACATGAGGTACATGAGGTGAATTAAATAAAATTATTGACATTTATTTTTTAAATTTCTAATACATGTTTCACTCTTTAATAGTATTAATAAATGTACAATATTCATGTACAAAGTATATTTTCACGGATTCTCAGTTGTAAGACTTATTATTATCAAAACTTAATATTTTTCACAGTCTCCTCGATGATGTGTCCATCTGACGTGAACCAAATATTAACAATAAGTTATGCTTCTCGATTAATTACATCTTATATAGGCTACTGCTGTTTATATAAAAAGATGTTACTATTTCCTTCTGTACGCTTTATGTCTAAAAAGACAGCATATCAAACTGTAATCAACGGATACTTTGTATATTATATAGACATAGGTTTATTTTTGTAAATATTATCATGTGATCAATTATTACTGTATAAATTCTGAGTATAGATTTCAGTAAATCATTACTAATTTCATTGAAAGATTTTGGATTTCCTAATAAGATCTATAATATAAATTGAATTCCTTGGTAAGATCTATAATATTTATTGAATTTCTTGGTAAGATCTAGGTAAGCTATATATCTAAGATTTCCGTATAAAATTTGGTTAGTCTTGCTCAGTCTTGTATTGATTCCAAGATATAAAAATAAAGATTAATGTTTTAAAGAATTCTAATTTTGATCTATAATCTAAGAAGCCCACTTATTATATTCTCCGAATAATAATGGAGATAGAACAAATGTGTTATTTGAAGCTATCATATAGATAAAATACTGTCCATTAATTGAAACTTTACCTAATAATACTTCTGATTATATATATATACCCAGAAATAAGTAGTCCTGCAGTACAGCCGTTTTATATATTAGCTGTTGTATTTTTATTTACAATTAATATTCAACAATTAAAAAATAAGTAAATTTAATTGTAATTTTTATGTAATAATACAGATATTAAAACAAAAAAACTATCCGTTGATTATATAGAAAGTTATTATCCAATCGTAGTTTTCAACACATATAATTAAAAAAAAAAAAATTAAATAATTACTTATTAATATTTTTGGACGGTTTGGAAAAATGAGACGACCTTTTTTACACAATTTTTTTTCTCGAATCAATTCATACATTATATCAAAAATAAAAGTAGCGTATACTTTAGCAAAGAAATAAGCCATGATGATATATTGCACCAATAAATCATTCCGAGGAATATCACGGTTTAAGGTTTAAATATTGCTTGTGATTTTCAGTTTCTTAATATTCAGCTGAATTTCAGTTAGTTAAATTTTTGTTACTCGAATCTATAATCATAAGCACAACCATAATATATCTTATGACTGTGCTTATGACAGATTTGAGTAACGGGTAAACACGAGTAAAAAGGGTACCTTCATCTGAAAGTCTTATAAGCACAAGTACAGCTATGCTTATGACTTTTCCAAGTAGCGAACTCCTGTTTACTATTTATACTAAATTTCATTGCATTTATTACACTTGACATTAAATAAGACGATGACATTCCTTATCTATTCAAATGAAGAATTTATTTCTAATCAAATGAACCATGACAACCATTTAATTTAAAGAGATTACAACAATATAGCCGCATAAATGAATGGTCATCTCATATTTTCTTATTTATTGAATGGGAACCCTATTGTTCAAAACCTTTGGACCGAGACTATGTTCTAAAATGATTTTGAAATAGCTACTAAATATGTAAAGATGGTAGCTGCCTCCTTTTGAATGGATGGTATATCAATAATTAACTATTAGTCTTCTGGCCGTGAATGCTCCGAAAGGTTGACACATATTAGTAACTGCTACCGTTCTCTTCTTTACACTCTACGGAAAAATTGCGACGCGATAACTATTGTTTGGTTTGGAACTAATTCAGATACTTGTAAGAACAATTTTTTCAAGATTAATTTTTTTGTAATATCTTTTTGTTATGTACCTATATGCATTTAGGCTATATAATGTTAACGTATTTCTTTGCTTGTTTAATAATATTCTCAAATAAATGTTGGTTATTTTACTTCAAACTTGGTTAAATACATTATACACATAGAAGGATTAGTTCAATCATTTGAAATATAAAGTTGACTTCAATATACGCAATTGCACATAAGATGTATAACTTTGTAACACATATTTTATATATATTAAAAAGTGTTTCGCATTTTATATAATTACTTAAATTCATATAATTTTGTTTAAGTCTTGTTACCTTGAATATATAAAACAAAGGTTTAACTCCACAATGAAAAATTTCCATAGAGGTTATGGAGATAATAAAAATAGATTACTAAAGATTATTTAAGACGACCATTATTTGAGAATATTGTAAACTTTATATTACATGTTTTTAAATTATTAAAATGAAGAAAATAATATTAATTAACTTTGATAGTGTATTTAAATTTGATTATATTTAATTATTATATATAAATGTATGAATATATTATAAATTTGATTAAATTTGATAGTGTATAAAATTAAACATTTACTTTTAACTAATTTATGGAATGATTATAATTTTAACAATATTATTAATTACAATAATTAATTATTAATAATTAATTGGGAAAATTTGCTTTTAATTTTTACAATAAATATTAATATTTCAAATATTTAAACATTACAGATCCTATATATATGAGCAAAATAAAACACCTGTTTGTCAAATGTTGTACTGTTCCATGATTTATCGAAACCTGCTTTTACTTCCAGAAATCAAAATGTCCACTGTTTTGGAAAAGAAGACACTAAAAGTGAATAATAGAGGTGACAAGAATTTTACGAAAATTAATTTTATGTGATAAAAAAATGTATTGTAATTAATGTTATAAAGTAATCTTAAATATTACAACTAATAAATGAAAACACAAAACACGCATACAGTCGAGAATTATTGAATAGTTTAAAAAAAAATTTAAAATATTTATATAAAAATACACATTATATATATTTTTTAAATTATTGCAACTGAACATTTAATAAAGGGACAAAGGATAATATTATATTTATAATAAAAGTTAAATTTAAAAATTGAACAGTTTAGATTAGTTCATGAAAATAATTAATAGATGGTCAGCAGATATGTTCCAAAGTTTAGGCCCGATTTAAGGTGTTGTTAATATAATTAATAATGTAAAATAAGAAGAAAAAAATATGTTAAACCCAAGCTGCGTTCCATATAGCTTATGTAAGGCTACAGAGAATGCTCTATTTCCCGTGATACGTGTTATCTATATTATTGACACCGATAGAACTTATAATATAGAATCAATTTGTTAATTAATATAAAATATATGTTGTTTGTTAAAAATATACTCAACTGGATTCAAAGATGATAAATAAGGTTCATTCTATTATTTTAGCGACAATTTATGTACTTCCATGCGCTACCATTTGGAAAAGCGAAAATATTTACTAGTTTACCCAATAAAATGTCTAATTGTGTATTGTAATATCAAAGGGTTCAACGTATTATTTTATAAGATGATTGTATTCGTCTCATTATTAAGTATTATATTAAAGTCTAAACACTATATTCTAATTATGTTATTTATTAGTTTAACAAAGTATCATATTTTCTCTTATTCGGCAACTGATAAATAGGCAAAATAAATATTCGGTTTCCAAAATGGAATTTGTTGAAGTCTGTTTTTACAAAAACAGTATTATTTTAATAATTTGTGAATCTTGTTATATTTTTTGCTGTATAATTGAAAGCATATTTATACAGCTATATGACTGTAATCATAATCGTAGATTGTCGGTCGTGTATTCCATGTCTGTAACTCACAGAGTCCAAAATAAGTCTCACAATTCCATCTATCCGCGTTTAAATTGATGTATATCTTTCCTCCGTATTACCTCATACAATTGTTAACGTATAAAGTAGCTAGTATTGGAATTAACTTAAAAAAATTTTTTAAAGCGAGTGTTATTCAAAATGCTAGAAGAATGTCAAATTAATTAATATATAAAACTATAACACCTTGTAATAATACTTAATTGAATGAAATTATTACAATATATCACATATATACGAGTATAAAGAGAACAATTAGGTATTATATCTTTCAACAATATATCATACATGTTTTTTAATATTGTATAAATTTAGTTCATTAATTTATATTTTAGGTAAAGAAGAAGATATGATTGTTCCAAAAACAGTCAAGGTAGTTCAAACAGGTAAATAGAGAATAATTTTATACAAATATAACATATTTGCAATAGGCCTACTGTGAGTATTTTATAAATTTATATAAATAATTATATTACAATTTCTAACATTTTAGAAAGCATCATTGAACTATATTATTAATTTTGCACTTTAAAAAACATGATAAAAAATTTATGTATTCCTGAAACCTAAAAATTACTGAATGCTTTCAATTGTATACACATAAAATTAAAAAATTATACAACATGTTAAATTTTACGTTTTCTTTAGCTTTTAAACTTTACTGACGACTATAGGTATTCACTATAACAAATTATTATACCATATGCTGTATAATTTATATAGATTGAAATTCTATCTAACTGAATTTTTTTGCAATATAGCTTAGATCAATCCAATTACTATTAAAAACCTATATCTTAGCAATATTTGAATAACTTTTGAATTTATTTTGAATATATATAAATTCAAGATCATACATATATTTTTTTTTCCAAATTTCATACCAAAATATTGGCGAAAATGTTCAAACTAGTCATTATTCACATGATAAATTACAAAAAAATCAATATTTATTCCTATCTTGCGAATAAACATTAGATCTCACCAAGAACTTGAATTTTACCAGAAATTCAAGACTTGACAAAACATGCAAAATATTGCAAATAATCTAAACATCGTAACTACTACTTGACATCATAGAAATCGATCACTATGCTTGACATAATCTCGGCGATTCAAATTGTACTTGAGGAGTGATTAATTTCATATTAAGTTAAAAGATATATTTTTTAGTATATTTATCTCGGGATAAATATTTTGTAAATTTGAACATTGGTCTCATATTTAAGGTTCCTTTTATCAAACGTCATTTCATGTGGTCAGTTTGCTTAATCCCATGATTATTTCAGGAAGAGCTGCACCAGAAAATCCCTTTGAAAAGGAGGAATGGTGCCGACGTACAGTTGCAGTAAAGGTTGCGAATGGGTAACATTTATTTTATACCACATCATAAGCATATTCTAATATAATTATTTCATTTTCCGCTTAATGCAAGAATATGACCACACATTCAAGTTAAGTTTGAAAATCATAATACAAAGATAAGTTTTATTAAAAAATAATTAATCAGAGTTTTACTCAAAATTATATGCGCTAAATAAAATGTAATCCCATTAGTCGCCATTATTATGTTTATTGAAATATGAGATAATACGTTATGTCATAGAAATACTTTATTACTTATTAATTAATTAATTAATAATTACGCGATTGTATCGAGCAACGCGACATTTTGTAATCGAAGTTAAAATTTTGGCATTATATTTGTATGTAGGGCATCCACACATATTAACATTATATAATTTAACACATAATTGACGATATTCGTTTTTTCAATCTTTAAAATAAACACTATTAATGAGTTAAATTAATAAGCATTTAGTATTCAAACTTTTGAAAATATTTGATTGAAGTAAATACACACATATAGCTTAGACTATATAAAATAATTCAGTAAAACTTGATTTTATACATTTAGGCATATTGTAGGAAAAACATATTGTTATGCGAAAACAATTAAATATTTGTTTGTTTACTAAATGACAGCTCATGTGTAAATAAATAACTACTAAAAAATAAAGTTGTGTAACGTCCAATATTATTTTTTATACTAATATAATTTCTTACTAAAAAATAACCTAATCTCCCGGATTAAAACATAGTGTTTCTACTTTATTATATAATAATTATATAGCTTTTTGTGTTTTCATATATACTTGTAAACCTATATATGTATAACATTTACTAAGAATAGTTAGTCTTATATGGTTTACCTCTATTCATTACCTCTAAATTGTAGAAACACATATAGTAAAGCAGGACAAAAATTTGGCGAAACCTTCATGGAAGGTTTAGAAAAAGAAAGCTCATCTGATACAGGTAAAAATATTTTACAAAATGAATAAACATTCCTTGTATGTACATACAATCATTGAAATACAAATTTTAAAAATAAATATTAAAAAGATTATCAACCAATATTTTCTTGTTATTTTTTGTTTAAAGTTTTGATGATATGTCAAATTATATGTTCCAAAATTATGAAAATTTTATAAACTATTTTATTTTTAACTAGGATTTTTGATTAGGAAACATACGTATGTTTTTTACTAAAAAAATTACATAATAATAATTTTTTATGAAATTTTTATATTAGAGTTGAAGAATGGTAACTATATAAAATTAGCTCAAGGCTTGTTGATAAAAATGAGTTAGTTAAAATAATAATCTGAAATAATAATAATTGTCAACTAATTTGATTTGATCGGAAGATCGTAAGCATATTGAAATATGATATTGACAAGAGAAGGATATTATTACGGATTAGTTTTTGTTTAAAACAAACTGACATATAATATACGTTACATATTGTTTATTGTTTAAATTATTTAATCTGAAACTTTTAGTTTATCTTTGAGGTAGAATTTGTTCATTGTGCTATATATGTAAACAATTATACATATTAATGTATAATACTGCATGATTTTTATAATTTTTGTCGGCTCGGCTAATATGATTAGGCTAATATGAGTAGTATAATAATATAATACTATATATAATATTTGATTTTGAATAGTTTTAAATGAGACGCACATCTTAAGATTGGGGGGGGGGGGGGGTTGGCTCTCAACAGTGAGTGTATTTTTTAATAACTAAATTTGTTAGACGAGAATTATATTGCCGGTAATAGCAAAGAGTTTGTCAACTAAAAATTGTTTTCAGAAACTTTACAGTTTAAATATCGTATTTCAAAAGTTCAATTACAAAGCCAGACTACAAAAGTTCCATGTTGAAAAACCATTAATTTTCCGAAATGTCCTCTGGGACAGAGTTAATATACCTATTCACAATTTCTGCAGATGTTGATATTAAGCATTGTATGAGTACAAACCCTTCAAATGGCAATAACATTTTGATATTTTAAATTAACTACTCGAACACCGCAATTAATAACAGTTTTTATTTATCTGAGAGATTCGGTGGTCATGTATATGATAGACGATAGATGTTAGTATACATGTTAACAAAAACAGAAAAAAATTATGAAAGACAAAAAGCACTAATACGTAATTATTTATAAAAGGAGTTTTAACATAATTGCATTTATAATTAACTTTAGCCGTACTGTCATGAATTGATAATGAAGTAGCCACGAATGCAGGTATAAGACTTGCCAGTTTGGGTGACTAGCACTGTTCGACTATTATGTGGTATCATAATAGGTAAGAAGTAGTTCATCCGAAAATGTTCCCATCATAAAAAATCGGTGGAGCCTGAATTTGTGCGATATGTGGATTAGCTGATACTCGAGATTTTTTACATTATTTATGAGATTATTGGCTTTTTTCCTTTACTTTGCTGTATATTTCACTGAAAACACTTTCGACAATATTTATATAATTTTATAAAAATGTGTGTGCAATATATAATGTACATATCATTTATATCATTTATCATTTATTATTCATCATATACATATACATATCATATATATTGTATATTAAACTCATTACTAACGATTTACTAAAATAATTAGCAAGTAGAATAATTTTTTCTGAAATTTCTATATTAGAGTTGAAGAATGGTAACTATATACAATTAGCTCAAGGCTTGTTGATAAAATTACAAGTGATCAGTTTCTAAGTTCTGCAACCGTCAAACAAGCTATATTGACATAGTTATAGGCAGAATAAATTCGAAATATCAGCAGGAAGTCAATTATCTTCTTCATAAGAGTTAACACACACTTTATTATACATCGTCCAACTCACAGTGTTCCTTTTGAGATAAAGTCAGTAAGCCAGTTATCCAGTTCATCGCACTATCGAACATGCACAGCCACAAAGATAAAAAGTCTGACATCTTGCTGGACTATAACGAAACAAAGTCATGCCTCAACTATATATCTAATTCAGGGGTGCAGCGTCAAGCGCAGTTGTCGTACAGATGGCCATATTTTGTCGCAAAGAGCCTGGTTGATGTTGCAATCATGTCTTCCTTGAAAATGATAGCTGCCCAGTATGGTAGTGCTGACGATCACTACTCAGTTGGATAGAAAGATACACATCCTGTATGTGTCATGTAGAATACTCACCTGCGTGGCCACAGCTTGCATACAATTAGTGATTTTTTTTAGCATTCATCAACTTACAGTATTAACTGTATTACATAAATTAATATTTAATTATAATTATTTGTAATTGCAAAACATTGTAATTAAATGTATTACTATAATTTTAAATGTAATTACAACATTCATTATATTTTTATCATCAGTAAAATTAATGTATGCGAAATTTTCATTATCATATTGATAAAAAGATTTATTTGCACAGTAAACCTTCTTGATAGAACCTAATAAGGTTATAATACAGTATTTTACACTAATTTTACTGGTATCTTGGCAGTATATACTTGCTGTAAATCATTTCAGATTTATGTCAAATAAAGTATGGTGAACAATTTTCAAAAATATTGTAATATTTTCTAGAAAATCTTGAATAAAAAAAATTTTATAATTAAAAAATTGACCAGGCAATCAAGAAAAATTCGCATTATAATAGTATTAATATTGGTATTCATTTTAATTAATAAATTATCTCAATTTTACAGATATATGCATATGCATATATATATATATATATATATATATACACATATATGTTTATAGGAAATTCCGATTATTCAGATAAAAATAATATATAATGCACATTTTCCCGAAAGTGGTGCCTTTTCAGTATTGAGGGTGTATACTGTTTAAATAAATTCGCCGCAAACTTCTATTTTACAATTAAATATTGTATATTTTTTAAATAAAAATGTTTTTCGTTGTTAGACTTTTAACTAATTTTAAGTGTTCAAATGTTAGTGTATAGCTGACAAAATATCAGACTTGTGTATTATATATAAATTAAATTGAATTTTTGATCATTTTAATTCAGATGATGAACAAAGAGTCTACAACAGAAAATTGAAGACGACAGATTCTAATAATTTTCAATTTTCCGCTGACCTAAAGTAAGTTTTAGCACAATTTCGGTCAATAAATGCACAATATCATCATACACTTATTAATAAATCAATCAGTATTGGAGGTATACCGTGTCATACATTTTTTGTTAAAAAGTCATCGATATTTAATTTAAATGTCAAGAATTTTTTATTTCAATATTCAGCCGGCGATGCCAGTGATATTAAACAGTAAGTTAGCCCAATAAACCGAGAAAATATACAAGTTAGAGAAATTATTCACTATATGGGCAAAAATGTAATATTTAGCTATATAGGCTAAATGTTATTCTGTTTTTATGCTGCACAATATCCAAACTTTTATACAAATCGTCTTTTTCGCTCTTCGCTAACTCAAGGCTATAGGCCTATATGTAGCGTTCCATATTGCCATCATATATCTGCGACAAATATATTTAATTATATTATTTCCGTTTTATGTAATATCTTAAAAAAGTACATACAAGTTTATGATATAGCAAATATTACATGATATTTTTTTAATACGTTATAATTTAATAGTCTTGTATTTCTAATGATAAATATTCTAATTCAATACATGAAATAATATTTAACCTAGAAAGCGTCCCAAGCCGAGCGGTCTTCAAGCTGCACCAGGAATGAAGCTTCCCGACAATGTAGAAGTTATTCTTGAAGACATGGACACCGACATGCAGCTCATGGTTATAGAAGCGGTTAATGAAGCCATCGAGGCATTCCCCGATTCAGATGTAAACATTTTAGTTGTGATTATTAACCGTTTAAAATTAATTATTCATTAAAAACATCACTGATTAACCGAAATCTAATTTTTTTATATACAATACCATCCAAATAATATTATTATTAAGAAACATTTTACGTAGATAATTGATTAACAATTATATTAGTACTGCAAAAAAAATTTTATTATGATATTGCTTCAAAATATAATACTGAAAACTTGTAAATGTCGTTATATTAGGCTTTTTGAGACTTATGTGAGATTTGAGTGTTTGCATTTTTTTGGTCGCCAGTATTACATAAAAATTATATGCGCAAACACAGTTATTTTATCATATTCTGTCACTTTCGTTTGATTCATTTAATAGTATAGACCTTAAAAGGAACCCTATGATCGTTGCATGAATGGAAGTACCATTTATATTTTTTAAGTCTATTTAGTGTGCAAACGATTTCATTAGATATTATTTACCAATTTGACTAATGCCTATAATTTTATTGATCTATATGTATATTAATATGAGTTCCTTTAGCGCAGGTTATGTCCGAAGCAGCTTTATTTACTCCTATTAAAACCCAATTTAAGCATGCAAAATGTTGTCAATTTTACAGGAAGATGGAGCTCAACGAGCTAAGAAAATCAAGCAGCTGCTCGACGAACGCCTTGAGCACAGTTGGCACTGTTGCGTCATCTCCGATCAATTCTGGGCCGGATGTTCCTTCCAGCCGGGATATACCTTTGCTTTTGAGATGGGAGATTACACGTATTTGGTATGGCGTACACCATCTGCAAAGAATCGATTCAATTAATGTGGAAGGTTATTCATATCAGCTGCTGCAGAAGCCTGTGATTTGTTAAATAATATATTTACATATTTAGTATATTTATGTACTATATTTATTCGTATATCTTTGGAAGATAATTAACAAATGAAACGATCGTTTTTGTTATTTGCTATCTATACAATATTTTTTGTATCTTTTATCCTTAATAAATAATTTAATCTAAATTGACCGGAATTTACTTATTTATTCGGAATAATCGGAATATTTAAATTTGTGACAAATGAATCGTTTTTAACATTTTGGAATTTGAATATTTTATCATTTTACAATTTTATTATTTGGATTAAAATTATATAGAATTATTGACGGTTGATTGAGGATGTGTGAATAATTAATATTTAGATACAAAATTTTATGATACTAAGTTTATGAGCTATCATATCTTATTAAAATAACATAAGTTCGTTAATATTTATCTCAGAGACAAAACAATTACTATATACAAAAGATGGAATATCTTATATCTAAAACAGATATCTCTTCCAAACCATCCGATGTCATATTATATACTTCAGAGAAAACAGCTGATGTTCATAACTGAAAAATGGTCATATGAAACGAAGGTAAACTTTTTGAAGCGAGGTTTCCTCAAGAATAACGTAGACAAAGTAATAGCCTATAATGATATCAAATATTGATCGAACTTACATACATCATATAATAGACTTAAATACATATTTTTAGAACCATAAATACATACTTTCAACAGACTATATAGACCTAATTTAAAATTCACTAACCCTATAAGTCCCGGTATATACAACGCAAAAGCTACGTGGATACTACGACTTTATTTTTAACCGCGAAGTGAAATTTAAGTCCGGGTATATAACGCCGGCACTCTTATTAAATTATTTTCCAAAAATGTAAATAAATGCATAAAATAGTTCAAAAGAACAAAAATATGCAATTAATGAAAAAATTCATACAATCACTAAAAAATGCTCTTGTAATACAGAAAATGAAATATATGAATTATAATATAAAAATACAATGTTTGCTACATTAGAAAAACACAAAACACAAAATAGAGATTCAATTTTAAAAATTGAAAGTTCTGAAAAATGAGGTGCATGCAGAATAATGGTGTCTGCATATTAATTTTGGAATATCTGACCATATATGGTAGAACATGATTTGGAGGTAGACATTTCAGAAAGTGGGAATTTTGAAAACAAAATAACTCTGGGAGAAAAACATTATTTCAAAGAATAATAAAACTTTATCACCAATCTGGTCTTAACTTAAAAATAGGTAAACTTAGTTTTTTGTATGGAATGTTTAATCACCCTTGTGGAAAAACGATTTTAATGATCTGATTTAAAAGTAATTTATCACAAAACATTTTTCCTGAATATAAGTATTTCTAAAGCAATATAGAATGTATATTTGAATTAATTTTTATAATTTTAGACTATAGTTTTTTGTAAATTCGAGAAATTATAAATTCGAGAAATGTCGACCAATATAAAGCGTGTTTAATTCTTTTAAATTATTCGTACAGTTTATACCATTATACTAATATAATTTCGTTATGTTCCTATATATCAATTGTACAGAAGTGAAGTAAATGATGCTAAATGAAAATAGAACAAGTGGCTGATTAAGCCTTTCTACAGCAGTAAAAATATACCAAACATATCAAAAGCCCATTGAGTTTTATAATATGATATGCAATTTAGCAGTCTTCAAAAATGTAAAAATACACTCTTTTTTATGTGATTGGTTTATGTTTAAAAACTACTGCTGCAGCTGCATCAATTTAACTGTCATTGAATCCGTAACACTTAAAACTATTTGTCTGTTAATTTTCAGTACGTTTGAACGATAATAGTCCTCTTCAGACATTTTTACCGTCTAAATGTATCGAAAATGGGCTGTTCTCACCACCTTCAATGTTTGATACTTAATTTCAAATCAAATTGCAACCGCAACTTATCATTTGAGACATTGAAATTTGATGCAGTAATTAGTAAACAGAAAGTTTCAAAAGCATATTTACTCGTGCGCGAGGCTTATACGCACATGTATTCAACAATAAATAAAGACCATTTAAAACGTTATACATAGGTATCTATTTGTTGTACCGCACTGTGATCAAATAAAGTGAAATATACTGGAGCATTGCGTTTTACGAAAAAATTGTTGTTTTTCATTATAAAAAATATGGAAATATGTGTGAGACGCTAATACACACTTGTTTTAAATTTGTGAATAGGACTGTTTAATTTATTTGCTTTTACTTGTAAAGCAATTAAATTGCAACGTAAAACAATATTCCAAATAATACCTAGCATAACTCATATGTTGCGATCTTAATATAACGATATAGATGTTTTATATTCGTGCGCGATGTTTTTCGAAGAAAATAAATTGATTAATATTTATTTCCATTAAATTTAAATAATTAAAACTTAAGGCTAAATAACAGCGAATTATTAAAAGTATTTAATCAAATAATTAATTTTCTTATTAAAATAGAAAATGATCACCATAAACATGATACATGTATAGTGCCTAAAATAAGTTGTATGTATTATGATTTCTTTAATTAAAAAATGGTATTTTTGGTTGTGGTTATTATGATTGTCAAACAATCAAAGAATAGGCCTATATATATATAATTCTTGATTTAGATACATTTTCAATTCTCAATATTTTCTGATGTACAATTAAAAATACTATAAAAATGTAGCGCATGAGTAATTTGTAATATGTTTGTATGTAATTATATTTTAGATGAAGTATGATATCCGATATCCAACGAGTACTTTGGCATCAAAAGAATGAAACGAGGAAACGCTCTCTAGAATGTGGCTATAGATGATGAATGATGGAATAGAACATATAGAGTGAAACAAATTCCAAAAAGCCCAGAGTTCACAAAAGAAGCGACGACGCCGAGAAAGACAAGAACAAATGGCACATATACTAAAAGGCACTGGCGTTTGAGAAAATAATTTAAAGAAAAAGGTTCAGTTATGGAAAGTAGCGTTGTCTCGTCGTACGTCAAATAGAGGAGGTGATCAATAAATCCATTGAGGTGAAAAAGAAATATAACTATGAAATGGTAAATATAGATAAAAAATAAAACAAATCCAGTAAAGTGTGCAGAATATATAAGAAATGTAATAAAGCGATGAAAAGTGTACACAATAAAGAAAAATAAATAATATCAAAATACCAAAATTATTGAGATATTTATCGTGCATTATGGCGATAAAATAAGGAATCGAGGGAACGACCCTTGATGATAGCCGGATAGAACATATAGACTGGGAATAATTTAATAATGACCGTTGTTCGCAGCAAAATCGACGACGCCGTGAGAAACATGAACAAATGGTCCACCAAAAGGTTAATTCTCTGAAAATTATATTACTTTGAAAATTAAAAGAAAATATTTAACTCAAGCGTTGGCTCATTTATTAAAGTGCAAGAGAAAGATGTAGTAAAACAGAAAAAGAAGTAAACACTATCGTTATTGATAAAATCTAGTTCGAATAAGAAAGCTTGTTATATAAAAAAAATCAAAAGGCCAAAAAGTCCAAAAGAGGAAATTTTTATGTGGGATTATAGAGTTGTATTGTCTCTGAAGAATTACGAGATTTCAAAGGGGCTGGCCGGCCAAATGATGTGCACGATTTTACTCTCGTGCGTAGTGTGATGCCGTATTATTAACGAATTTTGAACAATTATATATTTATACAAAAATAATAATTTGTAATTTGATTATATATATATATATCCATACAGTACACATAATTAAAATTTGATTTTATGGTTTAAGTATATAATTGTAAGTATTTCGTTTTAAAATTACACCCAATAGAAATGACAATATTAAAAAATAATGTAGCATGTATCGTGTTGTATTATATGTTAAATTCGGATAATTTTAGATGTAAATTGAATAAAAAAGCCTTATATTTTATGCAAATATGACAAAATTAGCGATATATCAAAACTTGTTCATCATTTTGTATATTTTTCCGCAAGATTTTTTTTGCATATTATTAAAGTGTTTCATATATGATGTGCGTATAATTTGACTGTATTTATAATTTAATAAAATAAATAATTAAAATTTGTTTTAATTAATCGAATTTAAAAAAATTAATTGCTAAAATATCATCATATTATTTAGAATTTATAGCTTTGAACATGTTACATCGAAAAAATGTTTACTACTAAGCATTTCAAACATTACTTTTTTTCTCTTTTTTTTTTTGGAGACTTTATAGTCTAAGGTACAACCACATATATGAATAAGCTCTCACTAATCGCACTCTTTTCAAAAAGATGTAGTGAGCAAGTCTTGGGAACTGCCATTGGGGTTTAGACCAATGTAAAAGAATTTAAGCTGAGTGTTTTGTGTCATCATATTTTGTGTTGCACTGAGCATAAATTCTTTCACTAAGGTCTAAACTCCGGTGGTAGTTCCCAAGACTGACCACTTTTTGCAGAGTGATGTGATGAGGGAGCCTTATCCTAGGTGGTTGTACTTTAATTAGTGATTAGTGCTCAACGGAATATTATGTGAAACCAAATGGGCTCTTGATATATTTAGTATATTTCGGTTCTATTTGTATTAACGTATCAGCAGTGAGTCAATTTTGCTTTATTCAGAAACTAAATAAACTTTTAGTAAAATAAGACGTTGGAAAATTTATATTATCAAAATGATAGGGCTACTTTCGTGACTTGTAGTAACCGTGTAAATTATAATGAATTCAACACAACAATTAGTGTATGCAACTCACAGCTGATTATTAACACATCATTTCTTATTTATAAGGAATAAAAATTGTAAGTATTTTGAAAGTGCCCCCATCCTCTTGTTTTAGTTGTCCTTGGTATAGAAATTATAAGTCATAAATATAATTCCAGTGACAGGGATCTAAATAATTGCATAGAAACTAATTATTTGATATACTATGTATAAACTTAAGTCGTTTTTGTAATATGTTGCTTCATATACAAAATAATGTGATTTAAAGAAATATAGAACGAATATTGCTATACCTATCAATCAATTAATTCGCTGACATTAAATTCAACTGTTATAAATTCTCTTTGTATTATTATGCATTCTTCTATAAATCCTTTTTCTATCTTGATACCTGAAAGAAGAATGCAAGGGCGGGCGTTATTGACAATCAAAATGTCAGTCTAACTCAGCAAACAAATGTTTAGAGGTGATGGTCAAATCGTTGTCAACCATATAGTTGTTGTCAGGACTAAATGAGTGTTGTGTAAATGTCAGATAGGAGCTACATCTGAGGTCTATCGCTTCGTTCAGATTTCAAACTACAAAAACAGTTGTAGTCGATGAAATTGACACTTCATTTGTGACGTGTTATTAGAAAAGAATTAATCGACGGGAGTAATATCAGGTAATGCTGTGATTTTAAAAAATTAGTTAGGCTGTATAGTTGAGAAAAATATTGCTAAATTTTAATAATTCACATGAAACTAATTTCCATACGAATATTTTAATCAATCTAAAAAAATGAATGTATCATACTTTTCATTTTGTCTCTGTTCCTTTTGGAAAACAGATACTTACTTATTCAAAATGTTTATTCAAAATTTTCGAACAAAATCATCTTCATAAATTCATTATTTTTATTTATGTACAATATATATATATTGTACATAAATAAAAATATTGGTCTAGAGATTCTAGACACAATTAAAAACTTTGGAAATTTCGACAAGAGTTTGTATTCTTATTATATTTTTTGGAATGTCGTGTTTATAAATTAGACATACCACTCTAATGAAGGAAGTTATAACGTTTAACTTATCGGAATACAAAGTCCAAATACTATATAATTTTTGTTGTGTGTTAGTACCAGGTTGCCAACTTTCAAGACTTTAAATGCACTTAATATTATTTGTAGAATTGAAAATCGATTTTTATTGTCGAGTACTATTGCCAATAATCTAGTATGGATAGATGGAATTTTATCTTCTTATCTATAATTCTACTTCATATAATTCGATATCTCACATTTCAGAAATAGGTATTATTTATACATATCCTTATTTTGTGTTATATTTTTGTACTAGTATACCTGATTTAGTTTAAAAAATTATGCATGATTAATTAAATCCTAATTATAAAAATACTGGTTGAAAATTTGATCATGCTTTATTCGCAGAAAGAAATGGACGCTTTTGTGGACGCCTTTTTTGCCATTGATAAGGATGAATCTGGTAAGTGTTGTACGCTCTATATATTGTAACTATATAAATATATTCGGCTTTTTATTTTTACTTATATGTAATAGATTTCATTGTTATTTGCGTTTACTGTGTTTTTTCATATTTTTAATGATAGCTGTAATTTTAAGGGCATTTTATCAACGTGTTGCTTCATAAACAAAAATAATAAACATTATTTTACATCCAGGACAAATAACGGCTGAAGAGCTACAGTCTTACATGAAGGAAAACAACTACGATGAAGCATTTGCTAAGGTAAATATTTCCAGATATACTTTGTATTTATGTTCGCTATTTCTGTTCACTATAGCCTATGTCTTAAATGTAAAATAATTTCTAGCACTTCTAATACTTTCGAAGTAAAATTATTAGAACTATTTATATGCATGTAAACTTTATTGATACAAATTTTATTTCATGATTTTGAAATTTGCAAAAAAAGTATTAATCATGTTATGGGTTATATATTACATCTAAGCAATTTTTTCTGATGATTTAAATCAATTTAAATATTTGCTATAGTGGATTGTTAATAAGAAAATAAAGTAATCACAGAATAGTTGTTCGGCTAAAGGTAATCAAATTATTGGCCATTTTTAATATATGGTCAACCTTCATTAACATTTTATTGTATTTATTTATCATAGAAATGGCTAGAGCTCTTCGACACCAAAGGAACAGGAGAGATCACACTTGAAGAATATTGCGCAGTTCTTGGATTAGAGCATAAAAAAGTGTAGGTTTATGTTATTTTAAATAAATATATATATAAGCTTCAGTGATTTATGCCACATTTTTCAAAGTATATTAATAGACCGACATCATATTTATCTCACATTAAATTTGCCTA
This sequence comes from Coelogynopora nodosa, assembly GCA_034780555.1. Classification (NCBI taxonomy): domain Eukaryota; kingdom Metazoa; phylum Platyhelminthes; order Proseriata; family Coelogynoporidae; genus Coelogynopora; species Coelogynopora nodosa. The sequence goes on along the minus strand of JAUZND010016719.1, from coordinate 3,734 downwards.
CATGATAAAAATCTTTTTTCGAATATATTATTTAATTTTGTATTATTTCATTTTGTTAATATAATAGACAATTAAATATCATGTAACAAACAAGCAAACTACCAAATCTTGAAGAAAATGAAAAATATTTTGATATATATATTTAGATACTTCTTTGAAATATATGTTTACAGATATAATATGTTTCATTTATTATATTTTTAGCATTATCGCATTGAACTGCTTATATAGTTGTGCTAGACATTACCGCATTGAACTGCTTATATAGTTGTATTAGAAAATGTACTAGAAAATTTCACTATACACTCCGTAACGTTTTTATTATAATATTGTATAGCCGATTGTTGTGTCATATATTATAGAATAAATGAGTCACAAAAACAATATATATATATTAAAATTTTTATAAAATGAATTATTTTTAGATGAAGCTATACTATGTTAATATTATTGTTAAAATATGTCTTATTAGGTTTCTTATTTCATTTTTATATTTAATTAGGAATGCACTTTAAATTACTCTATATTTTTATTTTACACAAAAGTAGTTTAACTCATATTATTTTGTATCAGTTAATTTAATCAGGCTAACTCTACTAGCAACAACTGAATTGGTAAAAAAAGTGAAAATAATAAAAGTTAACGGACTTCTACATTCCCCATTAGAAATAAGTCTATCTTAAATAAAGAGCGATTAATTTTCACACTATTTTCACGCAATTTTACCATTTTTCTAGGAAGGAGCAAAGATCGTTAAAACTTCCATCTGATATTTCTGTAATCTCCGTTGACATGGAAAATGAAATGCAAATTGGAGTGATTGACATCGTCAGAGAGGGACTTGCAAAGTTTGAAAATGAAAAGGTATTATTTTCTCACAACAATTGGCCGAATCGTATAACATAATTAAAAATCAATAAACTGATAAAAAATTAATTTTTGGATGAAAATGCAGTTTAGAAAATTACCAATATTATTCATACTAAACATGTATAAATTAATAAAGTTTTTATTATGCCTAGCATTTCTGAAAGCTTCTATATTATCAAATAATTATTAATGTGTTGAATACTTTGTACATATTTGAATGTGCAGTTTACTAGTTACTTTATAAACAGTTTTGAATTGATTTGCGTCTAAATTTGTTCAACTTTTAAAATATTTTGGCTATATTAGTGTACATATAATATGTAGGCCTAATGATATTTTATATTATAATAATTATAATATTTTTTTACACATTGAAAATTAAATCACAAAACTTTTTTTATGATAACAATTAATATAGGAATTTGATAATTAAACAGTATTTAAATCAATTTGTTTAATATATTAATCTTTATATTGAATCCATCCTTGTTGATGCCGTACAAAAGTGTAATAATATATAGACGGTTACATTTTAAGTAAATATCTTGCAATTGTAGATTATTTATATAATTTTATTGTTAATTAAAATAAAAAACGTTTTTTAGGCAAAGTACTTTGAATCAAATATGAAATGGTTCCATCCGTTTTCGTAACAACCTTTTTTATGCTAGGTTTATATGTAGAGTATTACATTTTGCCTCTATATTTTATCTTTTATTAACTTATTATTTGAATTTATTATCACATTTAACTCAAATTTAATTGTTATTTATTTTATACGTGATATTTTTTTCATAATAAAAATAACTAAACATAGGGCCTACGCTTATTATAGAAAATTAAATATAATAGGTATGCATATCGTTTAAATGCAATTATAATGTATGTTTTGATAATAATAAATTATAGCATTTTTAATTTTAGGACATCGTAAAGTTCATAAAGCAAGAACTTGACAAAGAATTCGGCAAGCTATGGCACTGTATCATTGTATTAGGGCAGTATTGGTCCTATTATTCATACGAGCCAGGTTACTCCTTCGTTTTCAAGCTTGGCAAACATATCTTCATCATCTTTCGAACGCCAGGATTTTGAATCTGATTGATGACTTTTACAGGCAGTGCAGCACCAACAGTGACCTTATTTACTGTCAAATAATGCATCTTTTTCTATTTCATTTCTATAAACAAATAAAGGTTGTGCATATTCCTTATATCGATTGTTTACATATATATATACTTTATGATGAAAGTCTTGAAAGTCTTGATTTAACGAGCATTCTTTTCTAGAGCATTGTTAATGTTTATCGGGTTCTTATTTATACAGAGAAATCGTTTCACACATTCATTTAGCGTTTGTCTAATAAATGTCAAATTTACTTAAAACAAATAGTAAAGATTCTTTATGGTACCTAGGCGTTTCATAGATTGCATATTTTATGTTTATGTAAATTTTAATTAAATAATTATAAATGTGATTTTTATTGGTGGGTCAATATGTCGGAAATCAGTATTCAATTAACTTTTCATAAAAATGTAATATCAATTTATTGAATTTTTTAATGAGTGTTAAATATACAATATATAAATTTTATTTAAAAAAATTAATTTTATATAAAAAAAATTAATTTTATATAAAAAAATTAATTTTATATAAAAAAATTAATTTTATATAAAAAAATTAGTTTTATTATTTATATTAATATATTAATATATTAATGTATTAATATATTAATTAATAAAATATAAATATATAAAAAATATATATAATATATAAAAAATATATATAATATATAAAAAATATTAATATTAATTAATTAATATATTAATAGGCCTATATATTAATTAATATTATTTGTAAATATCGTGATGAAAGGAAAGTAACATAATATGTGTTACTATGATAAAAATGTATAACATATTTTAATTATTTATTAAATTCTGAAAATTTTAATTATTGAAAATTATTATCCTTTGTCACAATATATAAATAAATTTGAACTTAAATTATTTGTTCCGTATATTAACTTATAAATAGCCTACAGTAATTATTATAATATATAATAATAACAATAATAGTAAAATATAATACAATATAGCTAAAAAATGTTAAATATATTTGTAAAGCTATATGAAAACTTAATATTTCAATTTAATTAATTTTTTTAGAACCTATACATTTATGTATAGTTGTATAAATACTGTGAGTAAATATATAGCCTGAAAAAATGGAATCAAAATGAAAATAACCTGGACAAAAAAATTATTAACCTGTTAGAATTTATTACGCCTATTAAGTTACACTATTATACAGCTATGTAATTAATTTACAAAGCTATTTCATATCTCAGTTAGATTTTTTTAAATTGGTATCATACTATTATTAACATACTAATATTATTAATATTATCATAGAGGCGCTATTTGCATGCCGTGTTCAAATTTTAGTTAATTCGGTTAAAACGTGACACTTATAAAGTAAACCTATTTCAGCCTTCTAATAAACAACATCCAAATTCAAGTCAAAAACAAGAATCACATTGGAAACATTTTCAACACAAGTTGAGGAACGTACCTCAAGGGGATAGCCTTAGCCCATCCATGTTCACTACTTATCTTGCCAACGCGTTGGACCCAAATCTAATTGACAATTTCTTAGATAAAACATATCATAAAAACAACAAAGACAGCAAAGAAATAGATATGCAATATGCAGATGACATCTCATGGATCCTGAAGGAAAAATAAAAAATAAACAAAATTCTGGAAGAAATCCCACAACAACTCCAAAACCATGATCTAGAAATCAACAAAGATAAAACAGAAAAATATACCTTCTCAAAAGACAATGAAGAATGGAAACAA
>JAUZND010016708.1:0-26955 GCA_034780555.1 Coelogynopora nodosa | reverse complement strand
TAATAACTAAGTAGCAAGGCTTTGTTTTCTATTTTACTTATATACATTATGCTACTCAAGGGAAACTATATCTTATAATTAAGTATGTAAAACATATTTCATAACAATGTTCTGTGAGACCTTTCCGTATGATTTATGTATAAAAAAAAATTCTATATCATGAAAAAATTCAAGTACACAATTGAAAATTCAAGTACATTCAAGTACATTTTTTTAGTATTTTTTTGAAATTGAAGTACATTCAAGTACATCAGTGAAATTCAAGTACACGTGGTCACCCTGTAGAGTGTAGACAGTTACTTAGAAGTTTACATAATTCAAGACACGATGCCTCGAAACTGATATCTCGAGAGAAAAAGACGTCTATATTTCAATGACAATCACCTCCTGCCATCCCACGATAAGTTATTCACGTTACGACTATTTATCGATCAACTGAATGAAATATTTCTACAATTTGGAACATTTGACCGGGAAATCGTGATTGACGAAATAATGGTGAGATATTTTTCGTAGAAATCGTCACAAATAATTTATTTGGAGTAAACCTATCCGTTTTCATTACAAATTATGGACTCTTAGTGGATCAAGTGGGTACTGCTTTTACACTGACTTATATAAAGATCGACAGCAACAGTGAAATTCAAAATACCATATATACTTGGTACTCACGTTGTGAATATAACTTTACAATCTGTTCTGACGGACAACAAAAATCATCAACATTTTATCGTCAATCGAACTGTTACGATCTCTTTGAGGTAGAAGTATTCTCACCTTTGCAACAGTTAACGAAAATTATCTTAAGGGGATGTTCACTTCAAACAGACGAAGTTATTAAATGCATAGGTAGAGGTACATTTGATTATCGATTCGATACAAACAACGAGGTTTATCAGATCAAATAGAATGACAACTCAATCGCCTATATTGTAACCAATTTTGATGAAATTATCACTGTCAACCAAGTAAGTCGTTACGATTGACAGGCTGGACAACGTATGAACATTTCTCGACCAATGGCTATTTCTAATTATTGTAAAAGTATGGGTGGTGTCGATCGACATGATAATTTTGTCAACAATGATCGCATGGAAAACTATACGTGGAAAAAGTGGTATTGACCGATTATCACTCAACTTGTCGGTATGGCTGAGGTCAATTCATTGCTTCTTTTGTGTCTCACAGCTCTCAATAACAACAACATCCCACAATTTGAGCATCGGCGAAGTCTGTGTCGTATATATCTCATCCGTCTTCGTGGTCAATGTCTTTGCAGAGGTCCAATCGCTCGACCTATCTTGCAACAACACTTTGATGGTTTGGACCACTGGATCCAGAGATGAGATGGACAACGTCGATGCCAACAAGGTAGATGCATTGGCAAACCAAGAATATATTGCATAAAGTGCCAAGTTCAATTGTATATCGCTTGTTTCAAGCCATACCACCAATGATAAAATAGCTGCTTCAAACACTGTCAATTGTCATGTTTCATTACATTTTTTGAATATTATTGTAATATCTCCATTTATTAATTCATTAGTTATTTTAAATCCATATTTAATCATTTACAAAATAAAAATATTTTTTTGTTGTTTTAAAAATTTGTTTATTACTTTTTTATTATGATAGAATATTTTTAAATTAGTAAAAGACACGCCTTCCGCCCACTGTTCTCACAATTAAGGACAGGGTAGTTTGGGAATTATTTAATTTCACATAATAAGTTTATTGCTAAAGTACAAAGATATTAAATTGCATTTTGTGAGATATTTGCTCAAATATTTTTATGACGTGTGTGTTAATGGGTTAATTTAACCAATGTGAAAGGACTAAGACTAACACTTAAGGATATTACCAAACAAATACATATTTTAGCAAACCGAAAATTAACTCTAGAAACACTCCACTATATATACAGTATGTATAATGTAAACCTGAACAACCTAATTGAATCATTGATAACATTATAAACGTAAAGTTTAATCCTTAGCATGCATAAGTTATCTCGATTGCTACTGACAACCCCAACCTCACTGGTTGTCAGGGGTTGGACCGGCAATGTCTCCACCATGAAGCGTCTGTCTAGTGCCTCGAGCACTCGCTGAGAGTCCGAGTAGGACCAGGGGAAGCAGAAGGCGAACACAGTCACCCCACCCGCGGGATCACTGAACTGGTGCACAAAGGTCAGCTGGAACTGGCCCATCACCATCTCGCACGTGGGCTTGGTCACGCGCAGCCATCTTTACGAGAAACACATATTCGTCATCTCAGGTGCTTCATTATATAATATACACATGAATCGTTATAAATATAAAAAATTATTATTAGTAAAGATCAAAGTATATATAAATGATGCAAACTGCAGTGTAATTTCCCTCAAACCTTTAATTTTATATTTAACCAAAATTATAATTCGCAATTGTGATAGCAAATGAGCGTTTGCTCAAATAATAAATTCCAATTTATAAAAGTGAAAGAGCAACTGTAAATGGTTACATACATGTTGCTAATGAAAAATATAATAAAATACTACATTTAGTGAAGACATAATTTTAGTAAAGATTTTATGAGTGAATATTGGCGAAAGATGAACAGTAAATATACTATAGTTAGAAACGTTAATGAAATATGGTTTTAAGGGAAAAACTTAAATATATTTTTTTGTTTAATTTTGTAATATATTTTATAAATTGGATAAAATTGTATTAACCAGATAAGGCCTACTTTCAAAAATTGTCTGAACCATGTATAATCGTCGACTAAAACAGGGTACAAATGCTACCCTATTGTTGTTTTTTAAATGTATTTTAGCACTAAATTCCAATGTCATTTTGATATTTCCCATGTTCAAAATTTATAATGTGTGCAAAGAAAAGTGAAGCATTGATTTTATTTAATAAGTATACGTTAGTTTGAATAATAAGTAAGCACTAAGCGCAGAGCCTGTACAAACTGCGGAGAGACAGAGCACTACCGGTTTCGAGCTATTCAGCTCTCATCAGGTACGAAAATGACAAATATGAAAAATAAATGCATTGGGTGCTAATTCACCCCACTTTAGACAACGACGTCGTACATATTTCCCATTTAGAACAACTAAGTAATAATTCTATAAAAACAATTGTAGATAAAATATAATATGAAACACGGCAATAATATAAACAAAAAATATGCACACAGATGAGTATAATAACTAAGTATATAGAATTGTTTCTAAATTATTCTGGTAATTCCTGAGTCGAAATTACCAGAAAATATAAGACTACCCGACTCAATCTCCATATCCTAAAGTTCTAAAATAAAATATATCAAATTATTAACGCATAATTTCAAAATAAAATATTTATGTTTTAAAAACTAAATGGTTATGGTATGATAGCATATTCAATAATACAAACTATACACAACAATTACGTCATTATCACAGACATCTATGCATGGTTGTTATACATATAAACATACATAACACATAAAGATTATTACATATACTATGTAATGATAAATTAATATTATTCATTGAATTAAAATTTATTATTTTTTATACTTTAGTGCAATCGTTGTCTATACGCCCAACATAGTCACCATCTCACAAAGTGCATTACAAATTGCGAATGATAAACCAGTTTTCACGTTATTTGAAGGGACTTCGCATATTTTACTGTTATGAATATATAAATACGTTTTGTACTGAAATAATTCGTTTTTGTTACATATTTCGCTAATATAAAATAGTACACAATATTTTTGTTTATAAATAATGCAACTAATCGTAAAATATGGATACATTTTAAGCGATTTAGTATAATAATCACTGAGGTGCATTTACACCTTGTTGACAATGATGTTGTATAAAATATTTTAGTCGACGAAGTGTTAAAAGAATTATAATAAATTCACATTTCAAATAATCTGCTATATTAGAAAAACAAAGTCAATAAAATGTATGCAACAATTTGAAGCATCTAAAGTTATGGAAAGAAATCTAACTATAAAGTTTAGTTTATATTTTTTAGTATGCAATAATCTTCGGTTTATGCAATCTTTTTATCGTAGTGGAGTGTATTTGCACAATTGCAATAATGAAATGTTCCTATTTGTACTGTTTTAAAAATACTTATTAGCATAGCTTGTGAATTTTAAAAATGAATTTTACTAAAAATAATTAACTAGTTTAAAATTTTATTAGTTTTAACTAATAAAAAAAAAACTTGTTGTAAAATAACTATTATTATATATTATTTGTTGGTAAAACTGCCTTTAAATTCACTCAATTAAAAATAACGTATCAAGATATGGTTATCTTTTATGTAAATGCTTTTTTTCCATTCTTATTACCTTGATGAAGTTATCGTATGGTGTATAGTCCTAAACAGGGGAGCATACCCTTGACTGTATAGACGTGTTTGCTTGTTTAAATTCATAATGGTTATCTTAATGGTATTGAGGGGAGTGTAGCCCTTGACAGCGAAATGGAACCATGTCCTGTTTGTGTTCTCCATGGGCGTGCCGGCACAATCAGGTCTGGTCCACACGCGGTACTCATAATCTACTTTACTGCGAGATGACTGCTGATAAAGGAGGAAGGAATTGTCCACCTGTATTTTAGACTGAACACATTCCACTTTGGCCAGGTTTCCCGAGTCGAAATTACAAGAAAATATAAGACCACCCGACTCAATCTCCATATCCTAAAGTTCTAAAATAAAATATATCAAACTATTAACACATAATATCAAAATAAAATATTTATATTTTAAAAACTGACAATATTTTTAAAACAAAAAAATTACATAACAATTTTTATACAAATATTATTATATGTATTATAAATATTATTATATAAACTAAAAGTCGAAACTTATTAACAAGTTTTTTGAGTGTATTTTGTAACAAAGATTTTATGTTTGGTTTGTTTCAATTATAAAAAACTGAATAATTTAATATAGGAGTGTTTCCAAAAAGAATTACTTAATCTATTTATTCAAGACGAAATATATTACGTTTCTAGTATTAAAAGATTGTTATTATAAAACATACTGAAATTACTGTGGTAATTTTTATATAGTGTTACACAAATAGCTTAGATATTGATAAACTTTAAAAAACGTTTAATTTCTGTAGTTTCTTTTGTTAAGAATATTAAAATACAAATAATATTACATATTCAATTTATAAAATGAATGTTATAAACAACAACAACAATATGTGAATACTAAGAAACGTGACTAAATATCAATTTAAGCCAGAAAATTAGGAATCATATTGGGCATGTTTGTGTTTTCCTACGAGTATTTACCCACATAAATCAGATGTTTAGCTTCTATTTGATCTCTATGTATTAATCTAAATATTAATAGCTTTCATTTCCACCATCTCAAATCGTAATGGATGCTTCCAAAAGTATCAAGTGTTTCTCAATATTAAAGTAGGACATTTTGCATACAAACAATTATCAATATTAAGCATTTTTATATTCTGTGTTTAGATGATACATAATTAGTAAATTGACTCTGCAGTTTATGCACAATTTTTGAATAATTTGTATAGATTTTCAGTGCATGTGATGATTTATATACATAAGATTGTTTATAAATAAATACAATAGAATAGAATACTACAATATCTAAACTTAAATCTTTCACATATGTAATGCAGACCTGTAGTGTTCATAAAAACTATTTGAAGAACATCAATGTAATATTTCATTTTCAAATAAATCAAGAGACGCATAGAACATTCTACGTATCATTAATAAATCAATAGTCAATTGATAGATCACAAAAAGTAAAATAACTGATAATATTAAATAAATGTTCTGAAGTGATAACATTTAAATTGTGTGCATAATATGTACAAATTTGCTGCTTTAATATTTATGATTCATTTTTATACATATCTATTTGTTAGAGGTTATAGATTAAATCATTATTAATGTTATGATTAATCGATAATAAATAGCTACATATGAAATAATATGTTAAATATTAAAGCAGCTAAATCCCATTTAATTAATTCAGCATAAAAGTCATATGTGGTTATATCACATCACTTAATAGCAGCCAAATCACATAACTATATAGCACCTAATTCACATCACCAATAAAAAAACGACTTATTATATAATAAATAATTATTGTTTAGGTTTTACTTATATATTTTAGGGTTACATTGTATATCAAAAAGGGCATATGGAAGGTGATGAGCTTACACACAAAAAATAAGATTTTGAATATTACTGAAATTACTGTGAAATATGTCAATTTAAGATGATAATTTTTTGTATTGTCAATGAACTATAGTACTTTTAATGAAACACTTGACAAAAGATGTCACGAATAATCCCATATTTGAAAATCTTAAAAGTAACTCCAATTGAAATATATGGCCCATAAATTTATAATAATAATAAATAGTTATTAATATAGTTAGTAGCCTATACCCTGGTGGTCATAAAACTATTTGATAGTAACTATTAATATAATTGTAATGAAAAAGTAAACATTGCCGATATTAAGACTTTATTTAACAAGAACAACAGTGATGTTTAATATTACAGAATAAACATAATACTGAAAATTAAGTTGGTGTCTGTATAAATATAGAGGTATGAATGAAAGAACATCAGGTAAATAGAATTCCTTATATTACGCAATAGAGTAGGACATAATATAGCTAATCAATATAATGGATAATAATACACCCACTACATTCACCCCCCTTTTTTAAAATTAGGATAAAAGTTTGGTGTCTTCTTCATCTTTATTCTGGTCGAACGCCGAAGCTAGTGATTACTCGGAACGGACTGAGTAGAAGTGTCCTTACTTGTATCATAAAGTAGGGTAGTATTTTCACTTGAATCTGACTGTGAAGAAGTCTTATTCACCATTTCTTCATTTGATTCTAACATGAGTTCAGAATTGGTTGAAGTATCGGCTTCTAAGACGTGAGATGAACTTTGATCGCTTAGAGGTTCTATGTCTTTATTACGATGACCCATAGGTGTCAAGTGTTTTGTTGAAGCAGTAGTCTAACGACTATCGTGTAGTCGAACATGGGCATAAAGAGGATTAGCTTCCAGCAATTATACTTCGTCAACTAAAGTTTAATGTTTGTTGTGACGGACATGTCGCTTCATGAGTACTGTACCCAGATTTGTAAGCCAGGACGGTAGTGAAATACCACCTATAGATCGTCTTTGATATTTGAATATCCTCTCGTGAGGAGTTGTATTGGTGGATGTGCAAAGCAATGATCGTATTGAATGTAGAGCCTCTTGTATAACATTTTTCCATTGAATAATAGGTAAGTCTGGTGATCTCAAGGCTAGTGTCACAGCTTTCTAGATCACCCCATTGAATCGCTTACATTGGCCATTTCCTCTAGAATTATACGGAGTAGTTCTGCTAGTAGCGATTCCATGAGAGTTTAGATATTGTCAAAGTTCGCTAGACATGAAACTTGTGCCTCTATCTGTATGTAAATAAAATGGCATTCAAAATAAAGTAAATATCTGCCGTAAACACTTGATAACAGTTTGAGTCGTTATGTCAGCACAAGGGAAGCGAGAGAACTGATCAACTATAGTTAGTATGTACTTGTTGCGACTTGAAGATGACTAGGTACCTTTGAAATCCATAGATAAACGCTTGAACGGCTGGGTAGCTTTCACACGTGCACCTGGTAATGGTTTGAAATACCTTGGCTTTAGTTCAGCATAAAGCTCGGCTAGTAGTACACACTCTTTTAATTTCTTCAACTGACTATGGACGATTCTTCTCGCGTGCGAAATGAGACAATCTTACAATCCCAGGATTACATAATTGTGCTTCGTGTAATTCAGAAAGGGTCGGATAATCAACTGCACTTGCTATCTATCGTCGTCCTCTAAATGTGCTCCCCATATTTCTCTGACTGAATGGTATCACCTTGACACCAGTGAAGCCCGTAATCGTGGTGTCTTGTTTGATCAGCAGTTATCCTTTCGATCGCACATCTAATCTGTTTGGAAAGCTTGTTATTTTTGGTTAAAGCAAATACGCAGTGTATCACGTCTTCTCCCAAACGATGCCGTCAAAACTCTTGTTCATGCTTTTATTACATCGCGTCTGGACAACCGCAATACACTCTACATTAACTTGCCAAAACGTGTCATTGCTCGATTACAGTACTTACAGAATGCAGCTGCACGCATGATAACTAAATCGCCGTGGAGATCCCCGACGTCTCCAATTCTCAAGTCTCTACACTGGTTACCAGTTGACAAACGCATTGTTTTCAAAATAATGATATTCGCACATCGGATTATATATGGAACCGCACCTGCATATCTGCGAAATATCATACACGTTTGTCCAACCATTCGAGTTACTCGTCAAGCAGTGGCTCCCGTACTGTATGCTACCATTGCTAGGACCCGCAGAACCGGGGATCGTGCATTTTCCGTAGCAGCACCGCACTTGTGGAATCGACTGCCAGCCGATTTACGCTCTATTTCTGATTTTTCCTCTTTCAAACGCCATCTTAAAACTTTTTTATTTTAAACTTTTTTGTCACTTTTTTTCTGTTACTCCTTTGTGAAGCACTTCTGACATCATTCTATGATTTGAAGTTCTATATAAATATATAAATTTATTATTATTATTATAACAAGTCTTCACAAAATGTTGATTGCATTAGATATACTTTCATAATTATATTATCCTTCAAATACATTTGTGATAAAACTAAGTTTGGCCATTATATGTTTTCTAGTTTAGTCTATAACTATTGGAACCACGTTGGAAATATAAATGCTGAGATTTGGAACATGAGTCACTATTATAACTTTATATTTTAATAATATTGTGTTATTAGATGATTATAAAAGTTGGCACATGCATGTGGATCTATCTGTTTTGTTTTCTGTTTTTGTGAATAAATTAATAGGAGTCCTGATTTTGCTAAATGTTTGCTTAAATGTTTCGTTGAGCGTTGTCATGGTTGTCAAAAATCAAAATTTGATATTGATTTTTTTTGTTCCTATCGGTTACATTTAAAATGCTTACTTTTAGTTAGTGTTTTATTGGATTAAATATTTAAAATAATTTTATTTTTAAGATTTTGAAAACAAAGTATGTAATATTGCATAGTCTTACGTTAGATATAAATCTTTTCAGTTTTTAGAAATTAAGGTTATAAAAATTTGAACATTTATAATATAAAATCGAAATATATCAGTTCTTTATAAAGAATAAAATAAGTCAAAAATCATACCGTAGAGTAATTGTTTCCATGATTTAGTATTTTATCATTTATAATATTAACTACATTGTTGTCAGTCTAAATTTAAACTCTTTAAACCGCTTACACTATAATAGATAATCGAATTCACTGTCGTCATGTCATATTACGCTAAAATGATATTATGAGTAAAAAGTACAGCCAACCGGCATGCCAAACCAACTAAGTACAATAGTAAATTTTACTCTTACTACATCTTTCTAAATGTAATAATTACGCCCGCTAAGTATTAGAGAAGTGTTCAAGCGTTATGTGGCATTGCGGGTTGTTGTTAGTTGTGTAGCGTGTTTGTATGTGTATAGTTAGTGCGCTAAATAAAAAGCTTGTACTGCAAGCACCGATTCGATGTTATCGTTTTTAGTATTAGTACTAGTGTATAGTAGCCTTCACAAGAACCATATAATATAGGGTGTATGCCTCCTGCTGCAGTTTGTGGTTAACAGTACCTTTTTTTCGATTGACCAAGAAGGACATCAGTTACATCGATTGGGTTATCTCACAATAACCTGCTTAAGTTAGTTAGGACAACATTCAGTGACACTAACACTGTGAGGACACCCCCATCTGCTGCTCGTTCTGTCCACGCCTACCTATAGCCGAAACTCTATTATACAACATATTACAGGCACTGCCGAATAGTTCGTGTCTATCGGAGCAGCGCTCCCTGAGTGACCAAGAGGGCATCATGGCGACCAGTTCTCCCGGATTCCCCGGAGTTGGAGTGCTGTCTACGCTGCAGCGTGTCTCAGGGGACCTGCTCAACGAGGACGCCATGAGGGCGCAGGTCGCCTCAGCTTCGCGGGAGATGATTCTCAGCGGGAATCAACGCATAATCGCGGCGGAAAGTGGAGTAAGTTGTTGCTGTATGTTGTGTAAAAATAAAACTTCTTAAAGTAGTTATGAGTCATCGGCATATCATGTAATTGTGTATCTATACACACCGAAAAATATGACGGAAGAATAACGAAAGATCCCGTTATTTTCCTAGAATTAAAAATCTCTCGTTATATTTGCAGTTATTATTTGGTTTTATACAATTTGCCGTTATTCTTACCACATATAGTTTTTTTTTTTAACTATTTTGCAGAAATGGGTTAGTTTTGCAGTTTTAACTAATGTTTTCATCTTTTTATATTCGCTAACTTCTTGCATTTAACACTATTTATGAAACTTGCATTGACATATCTATCGAAAATAGTTTATTTAGAAATTGTTGTCTAACGCTGACACACCATTACGTGACCGACGAAAAGTAATGTCTTCCAGGTCTGTTTATTAGACTAGTATAGAAAATGTCTCTATTGATTGTCGGAATATTGAACTATTAGACTAGTATAGAAAATGTCTTTATTGATTGTCGGAATATTGAATATTCATGAAACCTTTTAAAATAAAATGGTTTGCGTGCTTCTATCAGGACTATATACAAAAAACTAAACATTATTTCTGCAATAAGTGCAAAGATTAAACTTTAAAAAAAAGTAACCCAAATTGATGCCAAAAACAAGATAATACTGTATCTAACAAAATAAACATTGAGATAGCTGACATGTTAAGCCTGTGTTATACAAATATAATACTATTTGTGTTATTATTTTTATTTTTTATATACATCCCCACATGTTAAGAAATATATTAAATCATATATATTGTTTATCGCAAAATAAATGTCAATACAATTTAAATGATGTCATCAACAAAAGTATAAAAGCTAAAAAAACAACTTTTGAGAAATTCTCAAAGTTTGTGTTGTTTCCATTGTTTCGTTTTGTTAACAACCAATAATTTATTTTAAGTAAAAAGAGTGAAAAAAGATTCTAAACAGATCGGCAATTAATCTTTCATAAACAAACAAAAAACTTATTAAAAGGCACTGTAAACGTAAGCTGTTAAACGCATATTTTTAAATGACTATAAATTAAATCTTTTATGTATAATATGCTATATACTATATCATATGCTTTGTAAAGCATAGGCTGTTCGTCAGTGGTACCAGGGACTACTGTATTAGGGTTAATACAGTAGTCCCTGGTGGTACCACAATGGTGAGATCTCAACTGCGTTATTTCATAAATATTAAGATTTACCAGCAAACCAAATAACCTGTCGTTATTTAGACGAAAATTGTCGCCATTATATTGAATTCCGTTGGTCTTTGTAAAATACTATAAAATTCAGGATTATTTGACAGGTGTATACGGAGTTTTATCCGCGAATGATTCCTAACAAGGACAAACCAGTTCTGTTTAGATTCCCTTACTATTTAATATTTCAACGTTTCATTTGTTTATTTTTTATTCTAACTGAAACCTGAATTTCGGGAATAAAAATCACATTTATTGTTTCTCTAAACATTTATCAGCGTAATAGAACCTTTTGCACGAAAAGGTTATTTTGAAATTAATAATGAACACATCAAAACAGTACGTAGCCTATTTTATACTGAAATCTAAAATCAACTACATTTTGATTAAATTATAAATGTACTTTTTGTATTCTGAAAAATAACTTGGAATTGTGATTGCCGTGGTTCTCATGTTTGTTCTTCCGTAATATTTATCCGAGGTTATGTATAATGACTATACAGGTTCAATATATCCGAATTTCTGGTGAATTCTCTAACGTATAATAATTACATCGAATATTTCTATAAATAAATAAAAATTACGTTGGAACAAAATTCAATATTGTTCTTAAGGTTTTATTAATTGTAATGTATATTATTTTAAGATTTAATAATTTTAGTAAAAATCTGAAACATGTAATATTTCTCCAATTTCAATAAATAATTCCTTAGATTATTCAATATGCATGCATTAAATATATTAAATTAAAAAAGTTTTCAATTTATTATAATATACGCTGAAAATTATTTTAGTACTTCCATTAAAACGGAATATTTCCCCTTCTTCACTACTAAGTTTATTTTATTTTTGAAAGCCACTTTTTTTGATCCCAAATATTTTAAATTATGAATGACTATGTCAATCAAAATAACTTCAGGATGATCTTGTTTCCGGCGATGAGGTATTCCTATAGGACCAACTAGATGAACGTCCGGATAAGGTTCCCAGAACAGTCCATTATATGACAAAAAAGTCACGGTGGTTTTTAAAAGAAAAGTTCATACCGTCTCGTTCTGAGTCTTCATCATATAGGCATGTTTAATGAACCAAATGCGCGCTGAAAGTTATCTTTTTAATATTTTATATTATGGCACCAAACAATATATTTTTGTGATCTCTCAGCTAACTGACTATTATGTCTGCCGTGACTTTTATATAAAATGTGTGTATATTTCCTATCAATATTATCGGTATGTATAATGTCACAGTATAAAAGGATAAAATCTAAATTATTTATTTGGAAGAGAGGCCGATGTGTTTTGATATATGTTTTACTATGTCTATTGTATTAAGCCGTTATGGTATTATGTTGTGTTAGAGTTATTAATGAAATATGTAATCCAAAAATATTGGTTTCAAATGTTATTTTATAACTATAAATAATTGAAAATAATAATTTGTTAGTTTCATCTGACCTGGTAAATGTTCAACTTTATTGAAAAATAATGTAGCAATATGTAATGTTCAAAACCCAAACCAGATAATTACATCAAATATTATTGCAATATCCTGCAGTTAAAAGTATAATTTTTCTGTTCTGTATACATACCTATATGCGTATTTTTGTATGTATGGTTTAGTTTTAGTAATTAGATAATGTGTCTGCTATTTTTTACAATATCGTAATATAAATATTATTTCTGTAATAATCTTATAATTCTAATAATAAAGATATCCTTCTTGTAATTCACATATATTATAACATCACACAAAACGACACCTTCTTGTTGTACAGAGCTCTCTTGACGACGGCGGTGGCTCTGAAGATAATAACGACAGCGGCCCGGTCTGCAAGACCGAAGTGCAGTCAGACACCGAGGAAAAGGAAGAGACCGTCGAGATCAACGGCAAAATCTACAGGCGCAAAATCAAGCGCCGAATTGTCCGCGAAAGGAAGACCATCCGCCAGGTCTCCACTGTGCCCTCCTCCTCCCTCGCCATCACTGGTTGCGGCGGCTATCCGAGCGGCGCCGACTCCCCCAGTGGTACCCCCACCCGGCGCATATTACCGGCGGGGGCGAGTCCGCGACTCTCGATGCCCATGTTGTCCCCGTATTGCGGTGATAGTGGTGGGGGGAGTGCCGATGAATACCTGGCAGCGGCCCAAAAGCCGATTGTCCCCTGCTATCAGCCACTGTCAATCAGTAGTAGTAATGGAGGCGGCCAAGCTGGAGAGGAGGAGAACAAAGAAGAGGATGATTTGGATGCCGGTGCCCTGGGATCTATGCCGAGTGAGATGGTCTAGAGAGATTTGTTATAAGACATATCAAATATATCTTTAAATTATATTATAGATATTTCACAGCAGAAGTAGTGATAAATGCCTTTTATTCCACCATATTCATATTATTTTAAATAATATCAGAGCTTATGTTACACAAATTGAAGTGTTAAATACGTATATTTATATACCTATATAACAAACAATGTATAGTATTAAAAATAAATATCATAATAGGTAAGCACTCTGCGCAGAACCAGTACAAATATCAGAAAGACAGAGTGCTACCGATTTTCATAAATTCAACTTTCATCAGGTTCTAATAATGTTAAATGGTTTTTTTAATCAATATGGATAATATTATAAGAAAACAATATCTACTTCAATTTAAAATTATTTTTCATATGTTATATGCGCTTTTCGTATGATATTTAAATATCCATATAGCTAAAACAATATTATAAATATTCAATTAAATTTTGTAAATATTTTATGAATTAATTACAAACTGTGTAATTTAATTAAAAAAATCTAATTAAATAATAAATTTTTCAAAAATTTTAATAACTAATTTCTAACAGAATAATATTCGGTTTATGTAAAATATATATTTAAATAAAAAATATTAAAATATGTGTGTGCTATATACAACAAAACTATAAATCCGTATCGTCATTCTGTCAATAGCACCACTTTTTGACAAACAACTTGACCTCGATGAAGGATGTTAAGCGTCAATAAAGTAACCTAGTTGTTTAGCTTGTTGTAATGACCTAATTCTATGAATGATGACTCTGATTACGTTATCTTTCTCCTACTTGCATTCTAAAGTAGTGTCACCTAAACGGAGAGACTACTTACTACCACCTTCAATATGTTTCTATATGTTTGAGTATCTTTTTATAGATTCAAGTTTTTATAAATAAAAGTTAAACAAATATAAACGTTTAATACAAAAAACGCTTTCATCTATAGATACACCGCACCCACACGTGTATATATATATATGTATATATAGGTTTTTTATGTTATGTGATGTGCGCTGATACCGTTTGGCTTTTCTCAAATAACAGCATCAATTATTTTATAGGTAACTATAGCTAATTAAAGGTATTATTCATTCCTTCCGAAATATATGTCAGATCAATTTAAATTTTGAAATCCTGTTTAATATACATTTTGGAATAATTTTGTTAAAATAATTTTGAAAATTTATTCCAAAATCACTTCGTGAAATTGTAAATATAAAAAAAAAGCTGAAGGAATTCCACTCATTACTCTCAAATTGTTACACATTGGTGACGTTTTAGTTTTCAATGTTCAACTATTTTTCACTTTATATCGCCATTGACTTCATCATATTTTTGATTTTAAAAAAATATATTCCTTGACAATATCTATTGATAAAAGTGTTTCTTATAACGAACATTTCTAATATCAGAATAGATTTTTGTAACATCTAATCTATACGTAGGTACCGTAAATATAAATAATAGTATATATATAAATTGAAAGACATATACTCTAATTTGACAGTAATAACATTTAATACATAATAGTAATTAAACATTACTGTGAAATTTACTTTTAAAACATGTTTTACATGCGGATTCAAGAACAAATTTAGGAAATTTTCAATGAATAAGTATCCCTTTTCGCGTAACTTATAACGTCATAAAATGGTAACCCTCGAAATAAATTTTGCAAAATTACTGAAAACAAAATCTTTTATAAATTTTATAAACAAAATTTTATAATAATATATGTCCTGTTCTTTCAAAGAACAGAATTGTAGACAAAAGAAATTATTACCAAGGAATGTTTCAAAAATAAATTGTGCGCGCAGAATCTCAAATTTTTCACTTATTAACTAACTATAAGATAACAACAAATAAATAAAATCAAGTGAATTAAATCGTTTATATCTGATTTATTATAACTTGAATGTATCTTTTAACCTTTTACTAAAAATGCTGATTCGTATTATTAAAATCTAACACCTACTGTTCATATCTTCCCATCGTTATTATTGTCTTAGCTTTATATATAATGCACAAACAACTACGTTATTATTACTGATTACAGATAATTTAAAAGGTAGATCACTGCCATACTAATTATATCAAACTATATATTTCTGGAAGTAGCTTTATATAGAAGTATATCAAAAATTGCTTTACGATACGATCTTACACTGACTTAGAAAAATCATTTATTAACAAGAAGCGTAAAATGTCCAAATTTAAAATAGTTCTTTTAAAACAATAATTGTTTTAATATTGAATAATTATTGTC
Organism: Coelogynopora nodosa; assembly: GCA_034780555.1. NCBI lineage: Eukaryota > Metazoa > Platyhelminthes > Proseriata > Coelogynoporidae > Coelogynopora > Coelogynopora nodosa. The sequence continues at coordinate 11,028 of JAUZND010016708.1, read as the reverse complement.
ACTTTCTACAACGTCAATAAATTATGTATTGACGTTGTAGAAAGTGACAATTATTAAAACAAAAATTTTCAGATCGTTTTTTAAAATTTATGGTTACTAAATATAGTCTATATAGTAGGTAATGTATAATGTGTCCCTCAATTAGGTAAACACTTTTATCTACAAAAATAAAGAGACTTGGCACAGTATATATTTTTCTTCCAGTGGCGAAATTAAAGATGAATAAATATCAAACTAGCTAAATACTTAAAGTTTAGAACATCATGTATAACTAAAGTAAAACGCGCATATATCTTCCATGTTCCGGCTGCAGTATCTAACTTTTAAAACTAATATTATTTTTATTCAGTTACATGCTTGACATTAGCATAGATAGTATCAAACATTCAAGATACATATTTTACAAATACAACCCTTTTATATTTTTTAACGTTGATAAAAGTTTGCCATAAATTGTATTAATATGTATTTAAGTCAATTTTTTTAAAGGTTTAGAATAAAAGTACATTTAATTCAATTTTAATTAATACGGAAAATAAATTTTATTTATTAAATTGGCTTCTTTAAACTCATTTAATCAAAATAAAATTCAACTATTTTTGATATGTCATCCACTCCATTGTGTCATTTCTTTAATGAATAATGTAATTTGAAACAATAGCCTACATCATTGAAGTCACTCTCATCACTAATGATTGTCCTTAATAGCTATTTATTATTTAACGGATTATAAGTAAATATTGTTAATTAAAAGAAAGTACATTTTTATAAAAATTATAATTTTTCTTTTATACATAACCATATATTGATAAGAATTCATAATGTCTCTTCGTGATCAGCCAGGTTGTCCTGCAAAAACATCCCATATAAGGATTAATAGATCAAACAATTGAGGATATTTAACTGTTTACAAATGAAAAGTAGGCCCTATATATGTAATTACATCGAAAATATCCCCACAAACTCTAGTTGTACAGCAGTATACACCTGTAGATTGGGCATTAATAATAAATTTTACTTTTCACACAAATGTGTTTCTTATTGTTTGGTGATAGACGAAACACCGCTGACAATTTGAAAAAAACGGTTTTGTGTAACAGCGCAAAAGGTACCTTATTGAGCCCATTCCCTTGTATTCCCAGAAGTTCCCATTTCTTCGTTACATTGTTTTTGATTGGTATATTTACTTAATTGGATTACGTAATCATTCCCAGTAAATTACTGATCATGAGAAATCATTCATATGTAACATTGACTTTATTTATTTTTGTTGTTTATGTATAATCATAAATGTAAAGTAGACGTTTATTTAACAGTCGCTTCATTCTTGTTTCTATTCATATTTTAATATTTTTGTTTTACTATGTTTTGGCCTAGAATGCTCCTTGTTTACTTCGCCATCTCGGTGTCGTTAACTCATACCTTCTTCCTCTCCCCATGCTCCACACTCCAGTGAACAACTACATGTTCCAGTTTGGCAACTTCGACAACTCGGAGCCAATCGTGAGTGTCGACTTCCTCAACTCGGTCCTGGAGGCCTACCAGTCCGCCTGGATCACCTCGGAGGACCTCGTCTCACCCAATCAGCGGTCACGGACAGTGGCTATGGCTCAGCGCTACTCACAGCGCACCTCCTCAGGGGCCCTGGTGGAGACTGGAACCTTTGTGCAGCACACCAAGACCATTCGGGTGGTGAGTTAAGAGGAGGAGAGGGCCCGTTGAATACGCGTGTCACAAATATATGAATCGGGACTAAAAGCGTCAATATTAAAAAATATATAATAAACAGCTCTTATTCCGATCTCGACAAAATGTGCAATATACGCTTATTCAGTCTCTGAAAAATAAGTGACGCGATAAAATATGACATGACAAAATCACAAACGCTCTTTTCAAACATGAATGAGCCACATTTTAAATGTAAATTTTAACGCATCTCTATCTTTCAGTGACGCGCTTACATAGAGGCAACCAGGTGATATTGTTTTACTTACATGTGTAGTTTGCTATCGTGTACTTATAGGTAAATTTACCAATTAACTAAAAAAGCAACTTAAATTTTATTTTCCTATTTCACAACTATATCATTAAAACAGATTAGTACTATAAAACAGACACTCCCATTATATTTATAACCTGAATAAGGTTTTATTGATTACCATTTTTTCTTCTGTTTTTTTGTCTGGGCCTACAGTAACTCAATAACACATAAACTGTCAAGTGAAACTCATGGAATTGTATTAAATTCAAATTAAGATGTAAACTACATGTTTGTTGTCTATATCTAGTAACTCGTATAAATATTTGTTCCATTTGTGATTTCTATTTATTATAGTTTTAAACTATGAATTATTTTGTTGGAAAATATGCTAAAATAAAAATTCATGAGAAAATTCCTACTAAAATTTTAAAATAATTTTAATTTTAAAGTGATTGACCCATGCAAAAATATAAGGATAATATTTGTTTTGTAACAATGTAACGTACATGCTGAACTATTTTAAACCTAGACATATAAGAACCATAACACTCAGCTTAACCGACTATATATATATATACAATACAAGTGGAACAATTAAATAAAGAAACATTTATCACATGCATCGCATGTATGCATCTATGCATCTACTTTTATTAACAATCCTATAGGATTGTTATTATTACAAATAAAGTCAATATGAAGCATATGGGAACGTATATATAAAACCATTCTACTTCGATTCTCAGGACATTGTCTACATACCTAACAGTAATCCAATAAGTAACTAAACAAATTTATACGTCTCTATATCTGGTGCATAATTGACACATTTACCCTAGAAAATTATAATAATTCAAAGTGAAAAAGAACTTGTTTTCCAAATTTGCACATAATATAATAAGCCCCTTGCGTATAAGTTAAAGTCTATAAACTCTAATTGTATTATTCAAGTTTATTTTCTTATTATTTAAGTGTTCCTGTAGTTTGACCGACATTTATGTTTTTAGCCGCACAGTGTTATTTCAATAAAACACGATTATTATCATTATTATTTATATTCGATACAAAAAATTTAAATCGATTATTTTTATATAACAGAATTTCACATATCTTTCTTTAATATTTTTTGTAAACCTATTTCAATTATTTTTTATAAGCTATAAAAATTATTCTTCACTAGAATAACTTGTGATAAAACTGATATCAATATCGAAATATCCGATATTGTAGAAATAAAGTAAAAAAAGAAACAAGGCAATTAACCCTCGAGTCCCCGACTATTTTGTTTGCGCTTATAGTGTACACCATGTGTTCCCTGACATGTGCAATAACACAATCATAGAAGGCAGACTGCGAGGACACTTTTTCTATAATATATATCTACCAAACTGATTTTATAGTCTTGTAAAATTTTGCCATCGTTAGATATGTGTATGTATAATGTAGAAATCGATAACAAGCAGATGTACGAACACAATTTTGGTTTACTTGACGTACACCCTCTTCCTGTGTATGTGGTAACAGAATAGGTACTTGAATGGCATAATACTTAATACTAAATTGTATAGGTGCGAATATATCATCTGGGTAATAATACACTGCTCTACATTTTCTGCGAATAAATCATAATTAACTTAGAAGAAGGCAACGGTAAATCAGTTATGGCATGCTTGTACTTCCGCCATCAGTACCCATAGTGTTTCTTTTAATCAATGATTGTAAGTTAGTACACGCAAATATTTAATTTAACCATTAGAAAGCAGTTTGAAATATTATATAGTTGGTTTGTTTAATTGAAACATTTACTCTAATAAATGATTAAAGTTGCAAATAAAACTCTTGTAACTGATGTAGTTTTAAGTCTCTCAACCGTCAGATTAACTGTATTCATAACTTAAGCTATGATTATACAAAACTTCTTATACTAAGTTGAGCATTTGCAAGATAAACCGTATACAAAGGCACTGTTCTTTACTTTCGGTTTGGCTTGCGTAGGACCTATCAATGAGCCTACTTTTAAAATAGTTATATATACCATGCATGTACTTATTCGACCACATAGTTCAGTATATTTCCTTTCACAACAAACAGTTGTCTGTTTTTTTGATCACATTTCTGTTTTGACAATTCAGAATTTTATTAAATTCTCATAATAAATGTTTTTGAACATTTTTAAACTGCAGCATTTAGAATACTTATTTATTTTCAACACCGTATACTGAACACATTTGTTTTTATAGTCATTCACATGGCTTACACTCCCACAGACGCACACACATTATAAGGTCACCTGTTCCTGTCCTTTAATGTTAGTAGGAACTGAATCTCTCTCTCGCTCTCTCTCTCTTTCTCTCTCTTTATATTGTATATATTATGGCGAAACAGTATAATTTTCGACTCACCTCCCAACCTTCCTCCAGATTGGCAGGAATTTGCCTGAGGGCCTCGACCCCCTCAAGATCTCCCAAGAATATCCGGCAATCAGGGAGGCGGACGGCTCCGAGGAGGAGGATGACCTCTGTCACGGCCTGGTGCCGGCATCGCGGGAGGAGGGGCCAGTAGCCGCACTCGCCTACCACCCCTCCCCTCCCTCCCCTCTTGGAGGGGAGATTGATCCAGTCGTGTCCCCGGGACCGCCCTCGGCCCCTGCCCCCGCCGTTCCCGGCTGTGAGGGTCAGGAGTTGGTGGCCTTGCGGCAGTGAGTGACAAGTTATACTGTATATGACTATTGATGCTGAGTTGGTCGAATGGTCTAAGAAGCTGGTTTGCATGTGTGCTATGCTGTGGTATGCATGTCTCCGAATTGGTTTTTATTTCACCTCAATCTTTACCTTCCTGGCTAGCGCAAGGTTACCATTATTTCGGGAATTTGAAATTCCAATAATTGGAATTTCAAATAATAATAATGTCATTAATATTATTCATAATAATGTTTTTAATGTTAATAATGTTAATGTTATAATGTTATAATGGTATAATGTTAATAATAATATTATTAATAATAATGCCAAAATAATAACTGTGATAATAAAAATATAATTTTCTGTAATTATTACAGAAAATTGTATTTTTATTATCACAGTTATTGAAATACATTGCAAAAGAAAGATCACAGTAGACGTTTCTTATTATATACTTAACAATCAATTCCAATTAATTACTTACATATTTGGAACTTCTCTTAATTCTTAATATTTACGATTAATGAAATATGTTTGTAACATACTCCTTATAATTCGTTACTGATTATTTATAAATGTTTGTTTATATTACCAGCCGAGTCAATTGTAACAACAAATTATGCAAACTATGTTTCCACTTTGCTAAGATGTTATACTTAAATTAATAATATTTATACAAAATGATAATAAGTATAATCTCAATTTCTTAAAAATTTAGCAAATGTTTCACATTTTGTTTGGTTAAAAATATAGTTCTACGGCGATAGAATTAATGGTTGCCGCATATGATATGTATTGAATATAAATCTATAAAATTGAAAATTATATTTGAAAAATATTTTAGTTGTTTCAGTAATAATTGGGTTGATATTTAAAAAAATTGAAACTAAAAGCAAGTATCAATTTAAATGGGTAATTGAACTAAAAAAAGTTCTAGTATTCTTATATATATTAATAATTCGATGTCACTAATTTTATAAATAAAATAAAAAATTGTAATTCTTTATAAATTCATTTAATAATCATTCAACTATTTAATTTAGTTAAATTCTTTAAATGTTTAATTTAAATTGTTTGATTTGTTTTAGATTTCTGTGTTATTAAATTTAAAATATTAATTTGATCAATATTCAATAAACTTTAAGTTGAAATATGTTAAATAACTTCAAAGTTTATTATTTTAATTCGATCGATGGGTAAAAATATACATATTTCTTTTTATCTACATCCATATATCCTCTATTAACAACTAAAAAATAAATTATTTAGTTTAAAGATTTTCAGATTCTATAGAATATTAAGTTTTAATATAAAAATTTTGTATAACTATTAATTCTATTAATAAATAGTTTGTATATGTATATTTTGGATTCAAATATTCCTAGAACAACTGGATTATGGAGAAGAAATAATCGAAAAAGTAGGCAGGTATAGGTAGGTGGTCACACGAAACTCGTGCTTTTGTAATGGAGGTAAAGGTGTTCAATTTGAGCACGATATAGGGGATGGATTTTTCCTTCGAAGCGAAGATCACATCGAGACAGACAGTTAAAGAGCAAAAGATTTTAAGAGGAAGGCGGCGGCAAATTAGACGGAGATTTTTTCTTTTCAGATACGCATAGAAAAAAAATTGTCAGTAATTGATTAAAGCGATTAATAGGTGCATATCGTACTGATGATACGGGCTGCCAACTTTCAAATGAAGTCGTTTTATTTAGGCACACGAAAATATATTGAAGAATGTTTCAGATGAGAGGGAAAAGCATAATATAAGAGAATTATTTGGATAATGGCGGCATTAATTGTCCATTAAAAAGTGTATTTAAGGCTTACATGATGCATAATGAAGATTTCTGAGGTTAAAAAGCTTTATGAAAGCTTAAAATGATGTGATTCTGTCATGAATTGTTTTAGAGGAAAATGTGATCCTTGGTATATTATTATATTGCCTGAAAATATAAATCTAGTAAAAAGGAAGTTGTTTTATTTTAAAAGCACTAATCTTATTAATACAATATATTTCACGTCTCTGCTGCACAAAAGGTAAGTATATATGTATATGCAATGAAACGGGAAAATCCACTTTTACTAAGTTTCATCATTTAAAATATGGTTATAATATATGTATTTGAAACCACGCGATCTGTTAAAATTTTTATTGTTAAAATGTACGTAGGTGCGTTATTTAATATGATACATGTTAAATAAATAATAAATAGTTGAGTAATGTTTTAAATGTTTCCTATAGAATAATGTAAGTTATTTCATTAAAATGGTGTCGCTATTTTCAGTACCGTAACATACTGATTGTAATGTAATAAAACTGTGAAATAAATTATTATTAGATTTACACCCCACTTCTGGAACAACCTGTATATCTAATTAAGTCTTTATAATTGCTGGCCGTGTCTAAAGCAAGAAAATCAATTAGTTTACAATTGATTCGCGACTTGGTTATAATTTCTATTTTCTTGTTAGACATAGGTGTATATTACAGGCCTAGTAAAGATTGAAAGTTTGATTAGTTCGTGGATTACAAAACATTATTATAATAATTGTTGCATCAGTTTATAAATACGTATTTACATATCAGTATAGTATAACTAACTATATGTATTGTATATTATATTTAGAGTATATAATTACCTGTCGTATTATAGTGTTGGGGTGTGTTATATATCATGAGCACAACTTCTGCCGCACATTTGTGGTAATGTTAATAACGATGCATTACAAGGGTGCTGACGCCTTTGAAATATATTGGCTACGAACCTGTATGCTTACGGTATATAATATAGGAAACGGATGTCATCTGTGAACGCAATCTATAAATGTCATTTAAAATTATAATAAATAAAGTTATATTATTTTTAGCTCATTTCAATGAGGAATAAAGGATTTGTATGAATGTGTGTGTGTGTGTATGGGTGTGTATGGAGTATACATTATAAGAATATACCGTACAGCTTTAAATGTTGAACTTTACCAAAAACAAATAAAGATTAATCATTTTGTCAAATTGAAAGCGTTTTGAATGTTGAGGATGGATTTGAAGGGAACAAAATTGGACAAATTAATCAGACAAGTTAACAACTATTAAACCATTTTAGGTCGGGTGACTACAACATACTTCCCCCTTCAACATTTCATAATGATAAACTTGGAGCTAGTCAAATAATATAATTTCACCGACATGTTATTTGCATAACCTAATTGCCGGAATAGTGATTTGAGAGGACAATCTTCTGGCATGGTTTAATCCTCTCAAACATTATAATGGCTATTTCGCAAAAGCTAATCATGATATACTACCCTAATTGATCAACAATTTGGGGTCGATTTTGTAAAAGTTAAAAATTATAAGTTAAATGTTTTTTGTTGTTGTTTTTTAGAAGATAAAATATAAGTCGACGAAGAATCAATTACAGTAATATGATATTGTATTGGAATATTTATTTAACTCTAAATTTTCGATACACTTGTTTTCAATTGAATAATTTGACATATGTATAAAAAAATGTTGTAAATATTCACTTATTTCATGTTTATATGTATCTATCTATCTATCTATTATTATTTTATTATTTATTATATATATTAGTATAATGAGTGTACTTTATAGTTATACAGTATATAGCCTAGACTAATTCATTATAAAGAAAATTGAAAAGCTTTTTTAAAAATTTACACTTGCATTTTTATTATAATCTGTATATCTAAACAGGATTATTTTAATAATAAAAATGCAAATTAATTCTTTTAAATTATAACTATGTTAATTATTTTAAAACTAAACTAAACTTCAAATAAAAATAAATACATTAAACAACATTCAGTTTTACTGTTTCACAGATTTACAAATCATATTTTATAGTTATAAAGTTGTATCTTGCTGCGTGCTTTGTTATTTTTGAACCCCTAAAAAGTGTTGAAGAAAATTTATTTTTAAAAATGTACAGGATAAACTAATGTGTTAAGCAGGGTGACATTATAATTTAATATTTGGTTACATAGTACGTTATCAGTATTTAATTAATTTGGGCTCCAACTGATTTTGGTTCTGAATTTATTTAAAGTAATTAAACATATATATGTGTGGAAGTTCATTTAGATCTCTTCATTTACTCTTCTTTGTTTAATAAATTCAGGACAAAACTAAATCATTTATTAAAAACGTAACGAACCTATACATATTTATATATTTATGAAAAAATATTAAAATCTTAGGATACAAATACTAAAAATTAAATACTAAATTTACTTATTCATAACATCTTGTCATATTTGTGGATCTTTCAAATGCGCAATATTTCATACTCATTTTTAACAGTTTAGAGTTCTTTCATGCTTCATGTTTTCACTACTGAAATAGTAATAAAATAATTTAACTTGATGAGGTAAAAGTGTAATCAACCGTTTTTATTTCCGCTGTGTGTTTATATATATATATATTTATTTATGTATACCTACGCAGTTGTATGATGTGTAGGTGTTTACTAACAATTATTTCAATAAATAAATAATTATATTTAATAAATTTCAACTTTAAAAACATTAGTTTTCATTTTACTATAAAATATATACTAAAATTGAGAATAAACATTAAAAACCTCAGAAAAGTTAATTATTTATTGTAATAATAAACAGGTCTATTAATATGTAGTTTCATACTAGTATCTCATTTGTATTGATATTGTTTTTGTAATGAATAAATTGAGCGGTTAAGCAAGAGCGTCATCAAAGGGTGGAGCAAGGCATTCCCCTTTACCATTGGTATTGGTGCCTTTGTGAAAATTAGGCTGCCGTCCTTCTGTAAATATAATGTCTGACGTCCTTGTGTTAAAAAGTAGGAATTTGCAATAAAGAACTTCCACTGTAAATGTTCACAACTATGTTTGCAATTTTATCTTATTCACAACAATATGGTACCAAACGAGTAGCAACTAGAAAGAATGTAGTAGAATATACAGTAGAATGCCATTTATCTAAAGCCTACATTTTGCAACTGTCTCATTATTTTCGTTATATGTTATATATTAAGGTTTTCTACATGCATGTCAATAATTTAATGCCGTATAATATAATCGTCATAAATTTTATTATAATGATATGGTAATATTTCGCTAGAAATTATAAAAAGATTATTAGTATTAGTATTCTTTGTAGATTAAATATTATATATGCTAATATATCCTATTTTAAAAGTGATCAAAACTAAAAGCAAAATTGTCTTCCCTTACATCGAATCATACACGAAATGTTTATCTCCATCATGGAGTGTAACATATTTATTTATACTTTACACATTTCAAACTTTTCAGTCCTTATGAACCGGTATCACCTACTTTACCTGCTGACGTCTCCCGGGCTAAATTTGAGTACCAAGGTCCTTGGTGGTCCTCCCTTTTGGAGAAAGTGAACGCATTACCTTACCTGACAATGAATGAAAACATAGTGGTGAGTGTTCCAAAAAAATACTATAAGCTTCTATAAAGTGACATTTTGTATGAATGTTCGAGTTTTTTTGTGAATCAAATTAATGAGTTAAATGTAATTAACTTTGTCCATAACTTCGACAGCTAAATAAATATTGAAATATCGTCTCTAAAATAATGACATTTATATATTTTTCATAGAGAGATTATTTGATGTTTGTAATTATATATTTTCAAGTTTTAGTTTAAGTATATAATTAAACATAGCTTGTAATTTGAAATATAATACTAATAACAAATTATCCATTTAGATTTGTAAGGTCGCAACTGACATTTCCAAAATGAGATACACAGCTAATATTGATTAAATTAATTACATTATTAGTAGACCTTTAACCTTTTACCGACGTAAGAAAAACTTTGATATGTACCGTCTGTAATATTTACTGTAATACTTTAAATCATAGATACAATTTTACGGATCTATTAGAAGAAGTAATTAAATAAATTTAAAACAAAGCCACTAATTTGATCAACGTTTTCATTAATTTTTGAAAAAGTTATAATTTACTAACTTTTTGACGTTTGATCAATTATGCATAAATGTAAACTTATTGTTATTGCTGTAAACTCCAGAACTACATACGTTACTTACTACAATAGTCTGAATTTATGTCTATTTGGTAAGTTAATTAAATAAATATATGGTTATTATTTCATTATAATGAAATAATAACCATATATTTATTTAATTCACTTAATTTTGTTATTACTCACTATATACATTAATTAAGAATTTTCTGATTTATATCATATAATAAACTTTTATACCTATTAATATAATTATACAGTATACTGAGTAGGCAATTAGTATTGATACAGAACATTTTCACTGCAATTTAAAATGTTCTGTATCAATACTAATTGCCTA
>JAUZND010016697.1:0-26962 GCA_034780555.1 Coelogynopora nodosa | reverse complement strand
AACAGCGCGGTGATTAGGGAATATGTTTCCAGCTAAAAAACAATAGGTTGACCACTTGGGAGGGTGGCGATATGGCACGCTTCCTTCTTACCGAATGAGATTTAACAAAAAAGTTAAAAATAGACTGACTCATCTTCGCTCTGTGGTCGCATACCATTTTCTGATACTCGGTGGAAAAAATGACGTATTGTATCTCTGACTTTTGACTATGACTGTCTATATTGTTCGATTCGTATGGATAGTCATCGAATGAGTCGAATTGGTTGCTGGTAACAATTGAATTGCATCCAAATTACTTGGTTTATTGAACATATTTTTGCACGCAGCCTCTCTCCTTTCTGTCAACGTATCTAGAGATTATTTTCCCAGAATGGATTCGTAATCGTGAACATTTTGAAAAGGTGGGATTTCCTCTATCATTTTTCACACTCGTTTCTGAACGTTTTCAATGAAGGACGTTTGCTCCTTCGTAATGTAGTAGTGCCATACTTGATTTAATCTAAATATTCTGTAAATGTACGCTTACTTATTTACCTACGTATACCTACGTATACCTACGTATGTGAAAAACAAACACAACAACAGGTACAGTTCATAGAATACACACAATTAGCAATGTAGATGGTGACCATTTTAAACAGATCGATGATATTTCACATACAACACGTGACATTTACACTATCCCAAAGAAATAAAATAACATAACAATTTATTACGTAAATGAAAGCAAAGGTCAATCAAAATCACATCTTAATGTATATTTTATAATATTACCAATAACATTTCAGAGATTTTAATATGTTGATCTACTATGTAAATTCTCTTTTCAAAAATTGTTTTGAGAAATATATTAAAATTTAGAAAATAAAATATATTATTTGCAGCTGCAAAATTAAATTTTATTCAATTTTTGTAGATTTTTCTAGTTTGTCTTTCTGAATATATTTACATTTGTGCCGATGTAGAAACATTACCGTCTGTCAACATTGTCGACAAATTGATCAATCTTGGTACTCTTAATCTGGCTCAAAATGTCCTAGCAACCAAGGAACCCTTCTACATTCCTCAATTTATTCTCCGTCTTGTCTCGTAAGTAACAAATATAATCTTAATTTGTTGAAGAAAAATTAACAAACTAAAATCTAATACATGTAAAATGAGCACGAATCAGTATATGCATAATATGCATATGCACAAATTCCATAAACAAAAATATTGCAAATTGTTTATAGAACGTACAAAAATATTCACAAATTATCTACATTAAATATAAAAATAAGTATCGAAGAAATTGTTGAAGGCATATTACATAGGCAGTATATATTAATTGCATGCACTAGTTTAAAACTGCATAGATATTTACTATTAGTTATTGATTATTATTATTAGTCTTTGATGTATTTGATGTATAAATTATATTTCTTATAATTAAATTCATTTGTTTTAATCATATATATTCAGTTGAAACGTGCAATTTTTTGTAATGTATTGTAATTATTTCACACATAACTTTAAAAAATGTATTCAAATATTATTATATTCTTAGCCCTACTCGTAACTGTAACTTTCTATAATAATGAATAAACTGTACGAAATACAGTACATACATTCTTTGCACTGCAGACTCCGTCATCTCGACCTGAGCAACAATCAACTGTCGGGTATCGCATCCCCGGAGAAGTGGTCCTCCCGCCATCTTCGGGAACTCATCTTGGCGGATAACCAAATCGACACCCTGGAATTGACCCACGCCAAGGACAACTGGGCTAATTTAGAGAGACTTTCACTGAGCCATAATAAGCTGAAGAAAGTAATATTAACAGTAATGTATCGTCAGCCCCATCTCCACAAGAATGTATAAGATCTTGTTCCATGTAAACGTTTGATACAGGCAGATCACAATTCACAATAATATATAACGTAAATTTACTAGACAGGCAGTATCGAATTTAATTTTCACATTAACCTGAATGTTTTTGTTTTGTTTATAAATTACATATATTTATAACATGGTACTTTAAACAAAAATATATTGAGTAAAAAACACTTTTTCCTTTGAAATAGAAAATTTAAACTTTTTTGATAAAAAATAACGCATATTTCAGTTAAATTAATTTGTTCGGTAAAATAATAAACTTCTGCGGATTGACAAATATTTATTTTTCGATATATTTAATAAAAAATAAACATAATGGAGGTTGTTTAATTAATTTAATATAATATAATATAATCCATCACGATTTAGCTATAAATTAGAGTATTAATTGCAATCATTGAATATTAATTAAAATTGTTTAATTATTTTTCTAATATATTCAGGTTTTTCATATAATAGAAACATTGCATTGATGTAGATTTATTTAAAAAAATCATATTTGTGTATTTGTGTAAAGTATATGTCGTTTATACATGTATGTAAGATATATATAATAGACAGAGTGAAGTGAGTTGAAATGTTAATATAGAAAAATTCGATTTTATCAAAAATATATTTTAACATAAAATAAGTATACAACATTGGCAAAAATCTAAATTTTTGAAAAATGTAAAGGAATTTGATAGTATATTTTCAATAATTTTATAATTCAGTTTCTGAATAATAATAAAAATGTAAAGTCAATTTAAAAAAAAGAATAAGTAAAGGAAATACTTTAAAAATTCAAATGAATATACAATTCAACAATAAGTATTTAAAAAAAGAATATGTAAAGAAATACTTTAAAAATTCAAATGAAGATACAATTCAACAATAAGAATTTTTTACTTATAGGTAAATATGTTTCTTTAAATCAATGACCCTCATCAGTACATTATGTTTTAAACGTGATTATTGTTGGCGCTATTTATATATTGTGTGTATATAAGGAAAATATAAATGCTAATAAGTAATCAATGATAAGGTTCAACAGTGACGTACATTTACATAACTTATTTAAATTTTACAATTTATTAATAATAAATTATGAAATTAGTCATAATAACGCTAATTCATTTATTCATTAATCATATCTTTAAAAATAAGCTCCCCGCGGAAATCGGCTGCCTGAGCCGTCTGACTTCCCTCAACATCTCCTACAACTCGGAGCTCACCTCCCTCCCCGACGAACTCGGGAAGCTGGTGGGTCGACTCTGGGACTTCCCTACCGACGGCCTCAAACTGAACCTGGACGAGGCGCTGCTGCGAGGGCCGCGCAAGGACCTGCTGGGCTATCTGCACAACCGGCTGCGCCAGTCGGTCGAGTACTACGGCCTCAAGCTGATGATGGTCGGCTACGGGGGCAAGGGGAAGACCAGTCTGCTGCGCGCCTTGATGAAGGAGCGGGTGTCAAGGGATGCCCGCAACAATCTCGCCACTGTTGGGATTAATGTCACGCTCTGGAAGTGGGTTTATTCCTCTGTGCCGTTTAGTTAGATGTGTATAGTACAAAATTGTATTGTTCGTTTTTAAGTTAACGACCTTGAACAATAATTGATATTAATTAAGACATTAATATGCGCGTTCAAGAAAGGGATTGATATTATTTGGATTCTTATAACTCGTCACAGACTCTAAGGTTGCAAAGCGCAGTAAACTATGCAATCGTTTAACTAAATATTTTTATTTTACAAATTAGTTTATTATAAAATTAATGTGTTGATTATTATCAGTTTTTATCAACAATATATTTATGTAACACTAGGTGTAAATATGTAACAAATGTATGAATTTTTATTGAAAATATTTAGTTCTAACTCGGAGATACTAAAAATGAATGGCATTGTCCTGCTATAATATTCAACGGACATTATCACGAACAATTTTGAAATTTTCAACAAATATTTGCTCTAAAAGCCTATTCATATTAAATAAAACAGAAAGATCTAAAATACAAACATATATATAGTCATATTCTGTGCAAACAATTGGGGATAACATGCTGTGAATTAAAAACTGTGAATTTATAATTCATTTCAAAGTTCAAAAAATAATAAATAATAATTAAATCAGTTATTTATAAAATCAATAATACTAGTACAGGTATTTGGTTGGTTTTTATAATTATTGTTTTAAAACTGACATTTTTTTATTTTGAATTATAAAAAAGAAATAACTGAATACATAGTGTAGAAAATTCCATTAAAAATTCAGCGGTATTTCACAGGGTCGTATTCAGCTCGTATGCAGCCAACACATCACTATTCCATTCAAATACCACCCGTTTATAGAACTTTATACATATTATACATCAAAACTTAAAAATAAATAATTTAATTCATCAGGTATATCATTTTAATGTTGTTATAATCAAATGTATACAATTTGTGACCAATCATTATTTGTGCTACTGCGATTATGATCAATCGAATTAGAACCAAACCTGGCTAAAAAAGGGGAGTAGGGGGTATTCCTCAGGGGAGAGGGGTAGGAAATGGGGAAAAATAAAGGGGAGGGGGAGGAAAAAGAGCAAAATTGGTGGAGAAGAGGAAAAAGGTGGGTAGGGGAGGTAAAAGGGAAAGAGGAGGGGGGTTCAAATTGAAATTTCATTTCCTGAAAACAAATGCTGGGCAGGTTTGATCAGAACGCAATTTTTTATATTGATGTATCTTTAAATTTAATTCACAGTAAATTAGAATTCTTGCTTACTATGCTTTACAAAATGGAAGTAATAAGTTGTACACATTTTATTGGAATGATGCCAAGGGAATTTTATATTTTTACTTTACGTTTTAAACAGTAAAAATGTAAACTTCCCTAAAATAAAAAGATAAGCTAAATTTTACATATCTAAAAGGTTAGTTAATCTTCCAAGAATACTAATTTATCTTATCGAAAACAGAGTAAACAATTCAGCATATTATTTAACTTTAGCCTGTAAATATAATAATCCCCTTTTATCCTGAAATTGGCAGATATCAGTGTCGCCACAAAGGCAAGCCTGTAGAATATCAACTCTCCTCGTGGGATTTTGCAGGCCAAGAAGACTTCTACAGTACCCATCAGTGCTTCCTATCTCAGCGGGCGATTTATATGGTAATTAAACCTAGTTATTAAGAAAAAAATGTCGTTAAATAGTTATTATTTTTCATTACTATTACACATAAAATACTTTCTGAACTAATAATTTTGTCGAACAAATATTTTGTTTAAAAAATTATTAAAAATACAAGTATGATATCATGCGCTTTAAAAATTACTATAGTCATTTAGATTTTATATAATGACCATTTTTTTTAATCATTTTTTAATATATTTAGCTTCTATATTGACTATCATTTTTCAATTATCCTCACAAATGTGAATGATTATAAATAAGTTATATCTATTAAATATACATCATTATATTTAGGTAGTGTATGATCTTCGCAATGGCAAAGAAGAACTGAAGTGTTTAGAGCCCTGGCTATTAAATATTAAAGCACAGGCTCCCAAATGTCCCGTAATAATTGTTGGTACCCACCTGGACAGTATTCGTGAACGTGAGTAAATTTAACATTTTACGTTCTCATTGTATTTGTACCTTATTTATTTATTTATTTTGACTTGCTAACTATACCTTAAGTTATTAAGGTATTAAGTTAATTAATACTTAAGGTAGTTAAGTTATATCCCAATTGCAATAATCAATATGCAGAATTGACAAACAAATAACAAAGGTTATTTATAGTTAAACTCATTTTTATGTATTGCGTTTCGTAAAAGTTATTATGCCCAAAATTAAAGTATGTAGTAAATTTTTTTATTTACACAATTTCAATTTGATTAAAATTTATACTTATCAATAAATATTAAATTCGAAACCACAATAAACTTAAAGGATATATATAGGCCTATTATATATATGAGTAAGTGTACCTGCGACGGATATCTACATATTGGCACATCCAACATCTTCAAAATGTTTACTCAGGAGACCGAAGAGAGATTTGCTTAGATCTACGAGAGCACATCAAAGGAATGTGCATGTCTTCCAACTTCCCGAGGATCAGTGAATTCGCAGAAGTGGACGCCCGGCAAGACAACTTCACAGTGGAGAAACTTCGTGTCAAGATGCTTCATGTGCTCGAAGGATTCACAATTAACAACGAAGCCGTCATGGGTCAGAAAATACCAGCCAACTTCGTTCGGTACCATTTCTTTCATTTACTACACAATTGCTTGTAATTATAGAGTTTCAACTACGATTAGGATATATCTAAGTTAAAATTTTGTTTATTAAGTGTTTACCTAACGCCGCTTTGATGTATAGCAAAACCGATAAAATAACTATTTATAGACAACAGTTTATTTTCCCATATTATAAGTATTACATTAGGCTATGTTATTAAGAATATATTCATATTTTCTTTATATATAGGCTAAATTGTGTGTTTTTATAAAGTTAACACAATTCTATAAAATGTAATTCTCAATGATAAAATAAATGGCATTTTAATAAGCAATGTAAATTCAATTTTATAAATGTACTATAATATTCTATCAACCTTTTAACAATAAATTATTAAAATATGTTTATGCACAAAAGCAAAAGTCTAAATAATTTTGTAAGTTTTTTATTTTTTGTGAAAACGACCGATATTGTAGCGATATGTCTGTGGGTGGGATTATATAGGTTTACGTGTTCAAGTATTGAGATATTAAAAGAGACGCTATTAAATACTTTTATTCATTATGAAAAATAATTTCACAATGTATTATTTTGGTGAAAATTATTTACAAGAAACGTAATAACCTATAGTCTATCCACCATCATTGGGGAAAAATCATTATTCAGATTAAAGGATTTAATTACTTTATAATTATGCTATATTTAATATACAACTAGTAAAACTTACGCATTGGATGTTATAATTGATCACTATGCGGTGACGAAATATTAGTTGTAGTCACACTATATTAACACGTCATTAGTGGTAGTCACACTATATTGATACGTCATTAGTGGTAGTCACACTATATTAACACGTCATTAGTGGTAGTCACACTATATTGACACGTCATTAGTGATAGTCACACTATATTGACACGTCATTAGTGGTAGTCACACTGTATTGACAATATTAATTCTAAATGGTCGACCTTATTGATTAATGCATAGATTTTATGTTTATTTTTAATTTAGGCTATTGTTATTTATAAATTAATAATTTGTTTTAAATAATTGATAATTAATATTCTTATTATTAATGTATATATGCTTTTTATTATATATTATATAATATGTATATTAATATAATACATGTACATTATATTTCGAACCTGTTGGAATTAAAACTCCCTACATGAGTTATACTGCACTATTGATTACAACAGTTGGCTATTATTCTTTTATTGTAAATATATTTCAAAATGAGTAAATATTCAATTAATACCAATTAATTTGACATTTTTTATTCTAATTATAAAATGATGAGAAATTGATTTATAATATAATTCTGACGTTTTTAAATTTATTTGTAAACCTCTTAAGATTTTCAACTTAATTATTGTTAAACTATCAATAATTATTTAATTATTAATAATTTATTTTATAATAACATTTTGATCAATAATTAGGTAAAGCAAATTTCGTTATATATACTTTTTTGTGTTTATTTTGACAATTTATTTTCAATTTAATGTTACGTAAATATGTGTTTCAATATTTTCAAAATATATATTCACACATAATATTTTAAATTTAAATACTCTCAGAAATTGGATTCACTTTTAAACATGAAGTGCGGAGTTTTGCAAATCAAAACTAATATAACTACTGTACATTTTTCAGTCTGGAAGAATTCATTCGCGGAAAGGCATCTTCGTTACCGCCAGAAATGCCCATCCTTCAGCACAGAGAGATCCTTAAGCTACTCAAAGACGCTAAACTACAGATGGATGAAACTGAACTGCATCAGGTAGGCTTATAGTTGTCTTATAAATTAAAACGTTTATAATATTATATAAAAAATTCTGTACAAATGTATTTAATAATTATTTATCATATGCAACAATTGTCCTAATTCTAGATCCAATTATTATATTAAATAACCTTTGTTGCTGCACTTAAATGTATATGAATAATCAATAACAACCTAGATTCTTTATTATATTAACTAGCATGGTAGGTTGATCAAATTCAAATACAATTTAAATATATATGTGTATTGTTTAATTTTCTTCAAGAGAATATTTGTAAATTAATTTGATATAGTATGGGCAGGCGTTAAAGTCAATACAACGCCATTTAAATATTCTTGTATTTCATTATGTAATCGATGCATAAAGTTCCTTTGTGTAAAGTACTGACGAAAAAAAGTAATCTTATTAAAATTGTTCAACAAAGGCTTTGTTGAATGACTTATATGTTATGTAGTCAAACATTACTGTAAACGTATATTTAAATTTTGTGGATATTTTCCCAATATTGTTTTCAAACATTCACAAATAAAGTGCGATATCAGCTAAATCATTACATTTAATTCATTAGACTAGCATATTTTCCGATTCTCATCATCATGGGAATCTCTCGTAGGGTTATATTTTTATTTTTCTCTCTCTCTCTCTCATTCCTGCATTAGGCGATTCGCTTTCTTCACGACTCCGGTGTCCTTCTCCACTTCGACGATCCAAACCTTCAACTGAACAACCTCTACTTCCTGGACCCACAGTGGCTCTGTCGAATGATGGCGCAGGTTGTCACCGTGCGCGACATCAACCCCTTCGTCAAGGACGGCATCATGCTCAAGGCCAACCTGACACTGGTCTTCACCGGAAAGAGGATTCTGGAGAACAATCGGATCTTTGTGTTCCCAACACAGCACATTCCGTACTATCTCAGACTGTTGCAAAAGTGAGTGGTGGTGTAATTGAAATATTCACCAATTATTTAATGTATTCATTTTAAAGTTTTCTTAACCATAAATAAATTAAATTAATCTATTAAATATATATGTGTATATATACTAAATTTAGCACCATTATATTTATGTTTGGAACGGATTATTCTACAGAGACTATTCTGATATCAACATGTAGGTCTCGACAAAATAAAATCGACTCTTTTTAGCGTTAGCCAATATTTGACATACTCCCGGAGTTATGACCTATTTTGTATTTTATCCCCAGATTCAGCACCAAAGTGTTAAAAAACGAAGTATGTCAAATATTTTCTAACGTTAAAAATAACTTATTATTTTGTCTAGGTTAACATTTTTACATAATGTTTGTCTCTGTATGACAGATATACTGTTCCCAAAGTGAGTCTAGTGTGGAATCAGGTACTGAATCTGTTTTTTATTTTACGTTTATGGTTTTTTTACGTTGCTTTATATTGAAATACTTTTTATATTATAGTTCAATTAGAGAATATGTGGTTCAAAGTATGTTTACTGAAATAACAAATATTATGAAATTTATAAATTATTAAAAATACGAATTATATGTTTTAGGAGCAAACAAATAATGAAAACATTTTTACTGATCCTGAACTTTTTTAAAACTTTTTTGCATGTTTCTTGACTTTTTACGTACTTTTCGACATATAATTAATTAATATATTTTTTATTATTATTATCAATTTTGATACTTTAATAAAATGTAGTTTAGCACCATAATACTGTTTAACTTTAATCAACTAAATTAAATAATTCAAGCATATTGCCATTGTCATTAAAAAAATTATACAAATTTAATAATTTGAATAAAATCTGTTTAAAATGAAACATTGTATAAAAGAATAAAATAGGTGTTCGCTTCATGTTATGCAAAGTTATACTTGATTTCACTCAACATTATCATATCAAAAAAATTCACAAAGAAATTTGACTTAAAGCTATAAACCTGTATTTTTAATTTGAATCTGAAAACACCAATTGATAAGTCCGGGCACTACTCAAAATTGTCCATGTAAGAAGATGTTTTATATACCTTAATTGAATTATTTAAGAAAAACAATAAAACTATTTTTTAATGAATAAAACAAACTTCTCATTAAATTAATTTTCAGAAAATAATAAATAAATACTGTATGATTGCAAATATTAGTATAATGTAATAATGTAATAAAATATTTAAAATATATACTTATTAAATTAAACAAAAATGTATATTTTCAATAATAGTACCAGAACTATATAACCATAGAGATATAATAGTTGTATTATAATAACATTAATATATTAATGTTCATTAATATAGATAAACAATTACAATATATATCTATAAATATAACGAAATAAAAAATGTATTTAAAAGTATCAATAAAATAAAATAAAATCAAAACAAAACATTTTAAAAAAGTAATAAATCAATAAAAAATATATTTATAATAATCGATAAATCCTAAAATAAATTAATACATTGGCATTGCTGGTATAAAAAGTTGCTATTTTTATAATTAACTATTTTAGTTAAACAGTGTTTTTATTAAGCTAAACATAGTCATGTTAGATTATAATAATTCGTTTTGAGGTGGGTAGACACATATTAGATAAATAACTTAAGATACTTAAAACGAATTTTATGAGTCGTACTTCACATTTACATTTTAATGTTATATATATATATATATTTTGTGTTTTGTATCCTATTAATATAATGTGTTATAATGATGTAGATTGTTATTTTTTCCAATTCATTTATTTTTACTATTTTATTCTGACATTGCTTTATTATAGATTATGCTTTCAAAACACTTGATATATCATGTTCGTAATTTTGTTTCAGATTCGAGGTCGCTATTCCAGAAAATGAAAGAGAAATTCTTATACCATCCCGTCTTCCGTCCCACAAGCCAGACATACCCGAGATAAAGTCTTCTGAAGAGAGTAAGTGGAATATTAGTTCAATATATTATATATATTTTAAACAGATGCATCAGTTACTTTCATATATCCCAATTACCACATCCAAACAGAGTTGAAACAAATTGAAGTTTTGGTAGCTAGTGGCAGTATGTATCAAGACGTGTCCTAAACTTCACCCACTATGATATGTCTAGATACAGAAAACATTCGCAGGGTGTATGCGATGACCTTCCTTCCGACGGGATTTTGGCCACGGCTCGTTGCCCGCTTGCGTACTCTCAAGGATACCATATTTTATGAAATCACCGGCCAGTCCAAGGAGGCAATAAAACAAAGGTTGTGGAGTCGTGGATTCTTTGCCATGTGGACTTTGGTGAGTGACGCCATGCCAGGTTTTATCCTGCTTTTTTGTATTCATGCTTTCCGAATAGAATTGGAATAATGCAACAAATTGGATGGACAAATTGCGGATGTGCCAGTTGGGGTTGGTCAGTGTTTTCGATAAGGTGCATTTTTTCATGTCATGCGACACAAACGTGAATCTGTTTTTGTGTAATTTGACAAAAATGCAGACATTTGTTATATTTATTTAATTCAATAAATATTTTTACATGCATTTGTGTAATTTTTTTATTCTAAAATGTTTGTCAAAATTTGTCAATATTTTTAACTATATTATTAATAGATGTTTTATTGTGATTTAAATATTTTCTGTTTTAAAAGTTTCTCACTAAAAATTGATATATTGATACCACAAACATTATTGAAATTATTGAAAATAACAGTTATATCTAGGTATTTCATAAGTGCTAACATATCAAGTAGATAAAATGATCATAAATTGCTTTTATTCTGTAAATTAATTACAATAGTGAAAAAAATTATCTGCTTAAAAACTACAACTTCTTAAACTATTAATTTTGTGATATATTTTTTTTTTGCAATAATAATTACTGGGTATGTTAATTATATTTTCAGGAAATATATTTCATAGTGGAAGGGTGGTACGACAAGAAAGAATTTCTCCAAATCCAGGTTCCTCGTACAAAATTAGGAACAAAGTAAGACAATACATGTTTTTTAGCGATAAAAGTAATTTTTAAATATTATAATTAAACCATAAAATAAGATCGGCTTACTTTGTGTATTTCATGATTTGTTAATTTTAAATCATTTTTTATACATTTTCATCAAACATTTGACAAATAATAAATTCAGGTAATATCAAAACTATTTTATAATTTGGTTAGTTATAAACTCAAAGTAGATTTTGAAATAATATTTTTTAAATAATAATCTTTAGGAATTTTCGTAATAAATATTACTATTTTCCATCTTTGTCTATTTTCCTTCTTTGTCCATCTTTCAATCTTAATCGTTTTCCATATTTGTATACATATGAAACGATTTATAATAATGTTAAATATAAGTAGCAATTTTAATTAAAGTTAAATGAAAAATTTAATGATAATATATATATTTATACGTAAGTCTACCGTTAAACTAAATTAATTCGAGAAAATAATCATTTCATTGACTTGATTTTATAGTTTGTATGTAATTTCTAATGTGTGTATTCATTAGATAGCATGCTATCATAGTGAAGCTGTTTACAATTTTATTTGTTACTGAACATTAATATAGTACAAATACATATTGACTTTGTTTAATAATATAATATTTACATAAATCATAATTTATAACTTGTGTATTAATAATAATGTTATAACAGTAAGGATAACCAGATTTTAACATGATACGTGATACGCAAAGGTCCTGCCAAATATGGTAAATGTAGCGTTGGTTGTGAATATCTTTTTAATATAACATTATGCTACAATATAATGGCGGATACAGAGGGTTCTAGGGTCCCTTCCGATGTTGGGACCCCCTTTCGATAATCATGCATCCGTGCCTGCTATTTGTTATATATATATATATATGTGGATAATTGAATTAAATTAATTGAAGTAAATACAAAAATTAATATGAAGGAAATAGTTAACTATTTGAAGAAAAAACTATGTTTGGAACGTTTTCGAATGTTTAACTAAATTTATCGTTAATTATAAAATAAAATAAACGAATAACTAAAAATATGTATTAAAATGTAACTCAAACTTTATAAATCTTAAAAGTCAATTGGTTAAGTAGTTATGTTATTTTATAAAAATGTGTCAAAGTGTTACCTTTTCTTTTTATTTATATAATATTTGTGTATGATATTGGTTTATGAATATGGTTTCTGTTGGATACCTTACGAAGTTACTGAATTTTGAAGTTAGTTGCATTTAGGAACAACTAAATTCTAAATAAATTTTAAAATGCAATTAATAATTGTTATCGCTTAATAAATAAATAAATTTTATTTATTTATTTAATTATAAATTAAATAAGCTTATTTCAAATATATAGAAAAATATAGAAAATTCATCATTTGTTCAAATATATGGGATAGGGTAATAGGATAACAATTGTAACACTTTTTTTCCAATTTCCCACTTTCAGGCTTCTGGTCCAGATCGTTGACTGTGTTGACGTCCTCATCGAGGAGTGGTTCCCCGGCCTACAGGATCGTGACATCACCGGATCCTACCTCCTTCAACGCCTGGTCATGTGTCCCCAGTGCGCGTCATCCCCGGAACCGCACATATTCATGATGGAGGACATTCTGGCCTCGGCCGAGCTGGAGGACAGTATTGCATGTCCGCGGTATCATGACAATCATCCACAGGTGGAGAGGATTCCGCTAATCCAAATGGCGCCGGATGTTCTCCTCAACGATTTGGACCCTGAATTCCATCTGGAAGCAGATAGGCTGGAAGTAGGCATGCCCAACTACTAAATAATGATCATGCTTTTATAGGAGGATATTTTAGAAAGTATATTATAAAATATACAAAATGTGTGCATAATTTTACTAAATATTTAAAGAGTTATATTATATTGAAAAAAAGTATTTATCGTATATTCATGATGATTATATACAAATTTAGATATATTTTTTAACTAATCAAATTATATTAGTTAATGCTTATATTAAAACGATATTAGTAAAGTAAAATAGGATTTTATAATATTTTAGCCCGAATTTCAATTTAATAATACGTTCATTTTATTGTGTATAAAGTTCTATAAAAACATATTTATTACTATATGATAATTCTATTCAATAATAAAATTGAATTCCCGTGCTAATTTTGTAACCTATTTTAAAATTATTTAAAGTTGTAATGTAATCCCTTTATTTATAAAACAATTCATTTTTAAATTTAAACAATTCACATTATAAATTTAAAGACAAACATTTTGTATTTACCCGAAAAATATGTAAATATTGTCTAAGGGGCCCTACTGTGAAATATATCTTTTTTAGGTTTATAAAATATACATTTTTTAAAATATATGTACCTTTTTCAGAAGAAGCCACTCCTCAACTGTAAAATATGTTGTATAGTATTGTTTATAGTGATAACAACGTGTTTATAAATTAAAATAAATAATTATTTTTTAGTGTAGGCCATCAATCATATATATGACATATATATGCAGACACGTTGTGATCCTTTACATTATATATACATGTATGTATATATAGCTATTGCAAACGCAAGAATTCCTACTCGGTCGCGGCAGCTTCGGTGCGGTGTATCGCGCCACCTACAAGGACCAGGCCTGCGCGGTCAAGGTATTCGCCAACAACGCCTCAGAGATACCGATCTACCGCCTGCTGCGCCAAGAGGTGGAGATTCTACGCCGTCTTCAGCACCCCTCACTACTCCAACTGTTGGCTGTTGAGCGACGCTTTCTGGTGCTTGAATTGGCCCCGATGGGCAGTCTGGACGCGCTACTCAATCAGAAACGCGTGCAGGGCCGACGGTTGGTCCATCGCATTGTCATGCAGATCACGGAAGGCCTGAGCTTTCTGCATCAGCACAGAATTATATATCGCGATATCAAACCAGAAAATGTTCTTGTATATAGCCTGTCGGCAGAGCGAAGTGTGGTGAGTACAAATCTTTCAGAATTTATTTGATCTATAATTATTAAATTTATTTTTATATTTTCTAGAAATATATATGCATTTATTGTGTTTGATACTTTTAATTGGCATATATTAATCTTTTTCTGAAGTATATTTATATTGAATGAAGTTCATCAAAGTTTATCAAATTTGTTGTATGACTTATATAATATTTATGTTATTTTAGAAATTCTTACATAAACTACATACAATTATAAGTTTTTTATGAATATGTATCAATCAAATTTTTGTTAATGTTCTTTGACTTTTCTTGACCATTAAGACGAATGTGAAGCTGTCTGACTATGGCATCTCGCGTCTGATTACTCCGTACGGTTTCATGATTCCTGAGGGCACCGAGGGCTACATGGCGCCTGAAGTGATTCGAAATCAAGTCTACGATCTCTCAGCGGACGTGTACTCCCTGGGAATTCTGTTCTACGTCATTGTCACCAACGGACGACATCCCTTCGACGATATCGCACAACAGGGGCAATTCTCGGAGGCGATTTTGATTGGTCGAAATGCTGATCCCTTCACCAAGAAGGGCTTTCAGCCATGGCCCGATATGCAGGAGTTGATCAATCGTTGTCTACTCTGGACGCCAAGTGAACGTCCTACGGCGGGGGAGGTTCTCACTAAATTGTACAATGTTGACTTTCTAGCGTTGCACCGGGTGATACCTGTGAGCAAGAATGCCAATATTGATTGCATGAGTGTCCGGGTAAGTAGTTGATTGATATGTTTATGTAGTTTTGGCTTAAATATATGCATATATGTATAAGTAGACGCATAGAATAATATAAGTATATTACCTCATAGATGTATATGGGTAAAAGAGACAATTTAAGTGCACAATTACATTTCAGGAAAGAAAGGTGTAATACGATAATTATGTTGAATATTCCCCATGAAATTAAACTATGATACTATATAATTATTATACAAATATAACTTAATAAACATAATAAAATAAGAACTGAATAAAGTTTGCTTCACTTCTGCAAAATTGTATATTGGCACACATAACATAATATATCTCACATACAATAATTTTAAATTAAAAAGACGTTTCTCTTTAAACGTAGACGTCCCTACTTTCAGATTGTTCAAACGCATATACAAGATCAAAATGAGAAAGTACACAAAATATATTTCTAAATTTTGTCATAAAACATATATGCGTCATTGTCACTCATACGGCACCCTTTTTATATTATGGCTTTGATAGAATTATATACGATTATATAAGAAATGTACAGATTTGAACGATGTTTCTGTAATATATTATAGTATGTCTATATATGTATAAATATGGAATTCCTGATTTTAGTGGCATCAATTTGAATTGGCTCTTGGTTGGTTGCTATGTACACTGAAAGAGTATTGTGAATTTTCTTACAAAAACAATTTTAGTTTTTTTCTCACTGCTACTTATTGATAGCCTGATAATAACCGGAAATAGTTTGACTTAATAAAGATTTATCATATTTCAATTCAAATAATAACTATAAAATAGTAGATTAGGACCCCATTGCTTAACCAAGAATAAATAGAGCATGACAAATAAAACTTGAGTTAAGGTGTTTTAAACATTACACTTTGTTTGTTATTATTTACAGGTAAACGAGAATAGTCACATGGAAATTTGCACAGCAAGTGGGGATGAACATTTTGTACAAGTGACATGGCATGACGTCACAGCTGGAAAAAGTAGAGTGAGTTCTATCTTTTAGCTGGATCTTTTTTGTTTGTTATTCATAACGTGTCAAATAATAATGAGTTATAGTAAAAAGAAAGACAATTATAAAAAATGGCATTGTGCATTTTGCTTCATATTTATATATATATTTATATCGTATTCATAGTTATACCTATACATATCAAGCAACTAGCAGATAGTCATCTTTTTAAATTGCATGTATAAAAACTTTATTTTTTATTTTTCAAGTTTAATTAAAACCTATTTGTATATACATATATAAATAACTCTGTTTATTCTTTTACTTGTTTAAATTTCACATATACAATTTAAATGCACTATTTAGTAATATATTGAGTTGTTTGTGGTAACTAAAGGGAATAAACATAGGCCCTATATACACATATATAGGAATATTTGTAAAACAAAAAATTGTTTGTAATTTGTAGATTATAATTTGAATGTATTGTATTGACATACAGTGTTCCCACTTAACTATTGTGGATATACTATACTAATAGTCGAATGTTTAATCCATTGACAAAAATATTGTATTTTTTGCAGACAATTGCCTAAACTGCATATTTAAATAGTTTGTAATAATATTATTATAATTATTAATTTTTTTAAATCAGTAACATACAAATAAATTGTTAATCTTACAGTTAACTAGTAAGGCAACCCAACCCGTATTTTATTATGACATAGTTTATCTATTTTTAACAAATTTATTAATATTTAAAAAATGTGTAAAAAATAGCTTTATAAATTATTACTTTTAAAAAATAAAATATAATTAATATTTTTGTGAAATAAATATGACAGTTTTATTACTTTTATAATATTAAAATTATAGTTCGAAATGTGAATAAATTGATTTTGAAAACTGAAGACTTGCTATAAGATCGATCAGATAGTACAAATAACTATTTATATATATATATATTAATAGAAGAATAATCAATGACCGCTTAAACAATTTAAAAACATAGCTATGAATAATATATTTATTTACCTAATTCTCATGTTTTACTCAGAAGTGATTCTTTTTTAAATAACAAATTTTAACTTATCGAATCAATAAGTTTTATATGCCACATTATATATCTCATCTGGCAATTCAGTCTCTAAGTTTGATCCGCCTCGTTTTCTTTATTTTTTGAAAATACTATTTTTGTATTTCAATGCTATTTCACTATATTGTACTCCTCGTTCATGCCGACCGTTACTGCAACTCAACAGGGACTCAACCTCAGAGATCAACGCGTACTGTGCATGACCATCCTCACTCAGCACGCCCTCTTCGGTACTCAGTCCGGCAGGATCTGGGTCTACGATATTCCCACCAACAGGTGTCTCCACGCCATCGAGCAGATGAAAGATGCCATTCTCTGCATCACATACTATCGGTATGTTATAACATGCAGTCATTTTACTGTTCACATCTAGTTATGTAATCATCGACAACAGTCGTTATCATTTGTTTAGAAAACATAATCTGTCTGTTTAATTAATTAATTAATTAATTAATTGATTGTATTCTTTAATTAATTAATTAATTAATTAATTAATTGTATTCTTTAATTAATTAATTAATTAATTAATTGTATTCTTTAATTTATTTATATTATTCTTTATTATTATCATAGAGTTAAGGAATAATAACTATAACTTAACAACTAAATGATAGATAATTCAACTATTTTAGTGGAGTAATCTTTTTACCATTATACCCAAAATATGATTTTTATAAAAAATGGAAAACACTACCTAATAAATAGAAGTATCAACAAAAAATTCTGTTTCGCATTCTATCGATAAGGTTTTATTGAATAGTTAAGTGTTTTTTTTATAATATAATTATCTATTTAAATTAAATTAAATGTATGCGTAAATATATACAACTATTATAATACACAATAAAAAATGTTTGCCTCTACAAATAATATTTATGATAATAAAAAAAGTATAAATACTTTTATTAAAATGCATTTATAATGTTAATTTGTAAATTTGAGACATGTATAATACGAAACATATTTTGTAAATTTCATTAAAATTGATTTACTTAAATGTTGATTATTTGCCAGATAAAAATGTAATCAGTTTGATTTATATAGGAAAGATTTTTTAATGGTTATCTATAATATTAAATCTATAATTATTTCATAAACTAATTGAGTATACATTCAAATTTTACTTATAATCACGACGTAAGATTTTTTTAATGATTCATAAATTTATGCAATATTTATGATTATTTTCAAATGTTATTAATTGATCAATTATATTTATTGCTCGAAAAGGACTTTAACCGAGTCCTAGGTTTCAAAAAAACATAACAATATTTTTTAAATTATTTGAGTTGAATTATAATATTGCATCAATTTGATCACTCTCTGATGTTTTTTAATAGCCCTACTGATAATAATATTATATTATGCATTTTTATAAATCTCACTTATACGCATTTAAATAATAATTTCAATTTTATGTCATAAATATACTTATTGTTCTTATAAAAAGAATGTGCGAAAGTTCAGCGAAAACATTTGCAACTCTGTATTATATTAAATAATTACTTTCATTTTACATTTTATGAGATATTCACTGAAGCAATTTTTATTTTCGACAAAAGTACATTTTTGTAGGAACTAGTAACAATTTGATTTCTGTTCGTTTATTATTTAGAACATCTACTCATGGAAATTACATTCTTGTTGGCTTAGCAAATGGCGAATTGGCTATATTTGATCGTTCAGATCTTATACAGGTGGGTGTATTATGCTAAATAAATGGTTTATAATAAATACTGTTCCCCATATTCATATTTTATTAAAATTCTATATTATATGAAAATGTGTGTAAAGTAATTTAGTTTTTATTGTGTAAAATATACTATATTATTTTAAAAAGAACATATGAAATCCGAAAAGAGATAAAACTAAGCGATTATTATTATTTAGTACAAAAGGAAGAGTCCATATGAAATATATTCCGTGATATATCATATTTAATTGTTCGTAATAGGCATTATATTACGAAAATATTAGTACAAGATATGATGGCAAAAACAGGACAAAAAAATAGAAATGACACGGAGAGTTGTATGTTCACGAAGTAAATAAAAACAATCATTTAGAAGCTGAAGTAACAGACTATATAAAATATGTAAAGGTAACAAGGTATTTTACAAGGTAACCAGCTCGCTCTCGAAAGAGCCCGTGGTTCACGTTTAATTTATAACTAAAAAATGTATTTGGAAAATATAAAGTATTACTATTCTAACAAATGTTTAAATTTTTACATTCAAATGTATATTGTCGATATTGTAATCTATTCTTCCTATTAGTCGTACTGTTTATATACTGCGCCGTTTCATATATGATAATTCACTTAAAAACATTGTATTTAGTTTCACTTCACTTTCACTTTTAAAAATTAACTAACGTTTCCAATAAATTGTGTCAATTTTCATCTTTATTTTCTTTCATACATTAAAATCGATTTATTGATACTGATGTACATATTTTGAATTTTCGTTAACAAAAACATTTTAAATCAGAGTAAACTAGTAGGCTTATAGGTATAAAAGTAAAACTAAAGCATTATTTCTATCTTCCTCAGAGTACTATCCCATTATGTTAACTCCATATTAATAATTATAGTAAGGAATTCAATCAGAATGAGTTAGTTATACGTAAAGTTAATCATGCTTCCCGTACATATGAGTGTGGCGCTAAATAGAAACTTGTGATTATGTAAATTACAATATATTATAGTTTATTAAGAATAATATTAAAGTTATCGCTTGATTTAAAACAAGACACGAATCTCATCCCGTTAAACTTTGAAAGATGTATATATATCTATGTTTTATTCATGGGACATCGTTTATGTGTCCGCATAGAATCCAAATGCTGTTAAGAAGTATGTGAAAGTGGGAAATTCTCCAGTTCGAACCATTTGTGCTCACGATGGCCGAGCCTACGTCGGATGCGGTCCTGTAGTTAACACACTCAAGAAAATGGAGGAAACTGATCGATTCTCAATCAAGAAAATTATTGATGTGGCAAAAGCTAAGTGAGTTACACTATTTATATAATTCACATTAAAATAGTTTTGTTTAAATGAGTAGCAATGTATATATTGTGCCTATGTACCTACTTATATACATGATCTTTGATAGTGGCATTAGGCTGCAGTTGAATGGTCAACATTGTTGAATGGTCTGAAACAACAAAATATGTGAATGGTGGGGAGATCAACAATGAAACTATATAGAATAGATCTTTGGGTTCAAATGTTCAATAATCTGAATCGATTTCATGTTCAAATTTCGTATCGAACGATCATCAACAAAAATATCAACTATACAGCTATAATTGCTATAAATATAGCTATATTCTGGTAAATCTGACAATTAGGTCACATGAGATTCCGCAAGGTGCTCTTCATCTATTAAAATTTATTACAACCGTTAAATTTCATTATTTCAGTATTTATTTAGTGTTAGTAAATTGTCATTATTCAGTGATTTAAAGAGAGCTGCTTTATTATGTTAATATACAAGCCTAACTTTTCTAAATAATTTTTGAAGATTTACGTTGCATTTATTAAAGTGTATACTACACCTTTTTATAATAATATAAATATTTAGCTAAAAAGACAATCATAGAAATAATATTTTTTAAATTAAATAAAATTTTGTAAATGAAACAGAAAACTAATGCTGTCAATTAAAAGTAACACTATAATCACGTGTTTTAAAATAAAAGTATGACATGTATTTTATTTCAAATAAGCTATAATAATTGTAAAAAGTAGTGTCATTGTTACCATATTTTATTGTAACTTTTTGTTCCTTGTTTTATTAATGTTGAGGCTTTATTAAAATTGTTACCATAACGATATAGTATTAATAAACATTTTCCTGTGTCAAATTTACCAAGTTATGCTAACAAATAGCCATAACTGCAATATTATCACTTAGTTAAAAGAATGTATGTAAATTGTAAAAAAAAACTAAATTTCATTTAATGCTTATTAACATATTGAACAAACATAATAAAAGTATTAAAAATAATGCAGTATAGAGCACTTTTGCTCATTTCCTCTATTATTTGATATTTGCAGATACGGCTTTTTGCTATATCGCGGTTGTACAATTCAATGATTTTCTTTTATTCAACCATTGTGTATAGTCTTCTTCCCGATCCACTATAAACTCTAAAAACCACAGCACTGGTGAAATGAATAGATGATTTTTCATTCATGCCCTTTCCAGTCCAACTGTGGCTGTCAATGCAAACCGGACAAATCTCATCAATTGTCTAGTTGTACGTCACTCGTCGGTGTATTTGTCGAAATGGGGTGGAACCAAAGTCTATCACTATGATATTGACGGAACCTGCGTGGCCGAGCCTTATGACATTCTTCAACTCATCCGGTAGGTTTAGATTCCCATTGAGTTTACCCGTAGACGGGTCAGTTTCAGTTCAGTTACGGTCCGGGTCAGTTCTAACTAAATTTAAATTAACGTATGTTTAAAATTAATATTAATACTATAGTTTTTTAACCCTTTGTACGTGGACATATTTTGTTGGGTTTGCTATTTGGAAGGGGAGGTCATTTACCCCCCATGGATGAAACAAACTTCCTATCGTCCGATTAACCCTTCGTACATGGAGGGGGTATGCCAATCTTTTTTCGAATAAATTAATTTTATGATTGAAGGATATAATGTACTCGTATGACCCTGAACACTTTTACATACCGGAAAAAATAGTGTTAATATTGTTGAACTATTTTATACCCCCCTTGAGATTTCAGGCTTGCCGATGATATTAGGAGCTAAAACTTGCAACATTAATAGAATAAATAAGTTTATAATAAAGTATATACATTTAACTTGAATAATAAAATTATTTATTAAAATATCCAGCAATTTAAAATAATACTCAAATATTATTTATACTACTTATAGCTTATTTATATATGTAGTATCATTATAAAATATAACACCCAAATATAGATATTGTGATCTGGAATCAGATTCAACAATAATCAAGTCAATTGGTTACTTTGATAAAAATTTATAGCATATATGGATCAATATATTATATAGCATATATGGTTATTTTCCAATAGTTTTCCTATACTGGAGTATAGGAAATAGTTTTCCTATAACCTTATTACGTCATAAACTCCAGTTAGGAAAGCTATTGGAAAATAACCATATAATTATGCTATATATTGACTATATGATATAACCTTTGATCAATGCAATCAATGGACTTGATTCTTTTTGCATCTGATTCCAGATCACAAGATCTATATATGTGTTTGTTATATTTTAATAATTTTACTACTTATATAAATAAGCTATAAGTAGTATAACTGTTATTTGAGTATTATTTTAAATTGCTGATTATTTTAATAAATAATTTCATTATTTAATTTAAATGTATATCATTTACGATATACTTATTTTTCTATTAATGTTGCAAGTTTTATCTCTTAATATCATCGGCAATTATGAAAAACCCAAGGGGGGTATATAATAGTTCAATAATAATATAATTTTTTCTGGTATGTAAAACTATTCGAACTTATATTTATTATATTTTTTAGTTAGATAAACGTATTTTAGCTACTTCAATTCTTTGAAGAATTAAAAATGGCATCCCCCTCCACGTACAAAGTGTTAATAATTTTGTAGTTTTCACGTAACTTGTTATTTAAAAGCGAATGTTGTTACGAACGTTTATATAAGAAAAAACTAAACATGTAGAAAATCGCTTTATATTTCGTGATAACATCACCTTATCAGTAAACTGTATTCATATAATATTAAAGTAACTTAGTATGATAATGTTCTACTCTGTAACACCCATCATGCTTTGTACTAAGTTTTCCTTCTAACCTAGATTTCATAACATTATAGCCATCTGACTTTAATAAGATGATATTTTCACCAAATATTAGGCCATATCATGTAAATATTTGTTTTTTCTTTCCAGCATTTTCGTAGCAGCTCGGCTTAATACTATACATTCTAATATTTATAGTTTTGCAGCTAACTTGTTTTTCTAATATTTATATAGTGTATTTAGTGTTTTATAATATAGTGTTTTTTTCCTACTTTTATCATGAGGTAATGGAATTTCAGGTGTTATTGAGGTTGTGTTTCAGGGTAATTGTCATTATACAGTTTCAGGTGTAGGAGTACAGTAATTTAAATTTATAATTCTGAAACGTTTTATAATAATTAATCGTATTTAATTACTATTCTATATTTACAAATAATTTTCATCAAATGCAACATTATATTTATAGAAATCAAAATTGTAAATATATAAATCAGTTATTTCGGTTTAATAAAAATATAATAAATTTGTTTTACATATTTTTCATAGTTTGTTTTTGACAGTTCCACTTCATTAAAAATGACTGTCCCGATTTAATAACATATATATAGTTAGGATTCAATAGCTTTAAAATGAGTATTTACTTTTACAATAATGATAAATAAAATATACAGAATTTATAAAACCTTTATAAAACAAAATGTATGGAATTATTTTAAAAAATCTTGTATCAAACAATTTGGATATATTGATATTTTTTATCAATGCCTATAAAATGCCTATCGTGTACCAAATAACACATATGTGTCTTATGAAGAAATTGTTTTTGATCTGTACTCCATACAACAATATGGAATAGGTATACTCAGAAAATACACATTTACAAATAACAATTTTTTTGATTGCATGAAATAATCGATACCGAGATTAACCGTTGAATATATTGTAGTCATATAATTTCGAGGTAAAATACAAAGTGCGGCCCCAAATTTAATTGGTTTATCAAGGTATTCATTATGTCATGGTTCACTATGTTTGAAGGTAAAATGGTATATATTTATTCGTCTTGACATTTGAAGGATTATATTATATCAAAGGCTACGATACAAGCTTTTTATTGGGATTTATTTTCCATTTGATCTATAGAGAGAAGAGTAAAGGTGAATACGATATCAGCCCCGAAGCGTGTCGGGTCACATGCCTCCTACTATGGAACGGGAATCGCCGTCTGGCGGTGGGAACTGGGGGTGGATTCTTCGTGGTGATTGACGTCAGCGACAAACACAATGTAGTGATTGCCAGACACACTGGCGCCATCCGTTGTATTGACAACATAAACTTAAAGTCACAAAGTGAGAAAAACATTGTGTTAATCCAATAAAAATTTTTTTTTATAAATCTCTGCTGATTATGCGTATATTCAGTGGTGGATTAAAGGGAGAGGGGAGTGCAAGGGGTGCGCACCCTCCCCTTTTACCATATTCTTTTAAAAACTGTCCAACCAAAAATTATTTTATAACAAATTTGGTAAATAGTACTAATAGTAAATAATATATAATAATATATACATATAAGAATTTAAGACATTATTTTGTTAGGCTTAACCACTACCGATGAACACATTAGTAAAGACATCCGCACCTTGAGATACTAGTGAATCCTTCCTGATAATTAGTGATACCCGAGCTATATATTTTTCAATTTATGGCGTATAGTTGGGGGCTAATTTTTTTTAAAGTTCCCTTTTCAAAGTGTCCACCCACTCATATAGAAAAAACATTTTTCGCGTCTGATATGCGTTTGAATTTTTTATATATACTACACGCCGCATTTTGAGATTAAAAATGATTAGATAAATAAGCACAACTATAAAAACTATTGTAAAACAAAAATTGTTTTTATCCAATTTAAATACAAGATTTTGAGTTTTGTTTAATATGTATATTTTGCACTTATTATTTTACTTTAATACATAACAAATTAAATGCCTTTATTGTTAAACAAATAATTTACAATCCTCAACATTATTAATTATTGATGTTGCACTTAATAAGTAAATGCTTTTAGTTTATGAAAATGTACGTACATGTGTTTATTACTTTGAATTAATATACACGAATTAATAAAAGTTTTATTTTTGTCAATTCATTAATCAAAAAATTAACTTTATGTTGTTGCTCACTAAAAGTGAGAGAAACTTTAAAATTACCAAACGAAAATTGGAAATCACTGTAGTAAATATTGATAACTGAAATAAGAAAGTGACATTTATTTATAAGAAGAACATTTAATATTCAAGATCTATATAATCAACTTTCATTACCAGGAATCTCTTAATATAATTAATTATTAATGGAAATAGGACATACATTGATTATTTCATTTTTTTAAATTAATTAGCATTTTAGTTCAACACTGTGATTGAATTCATTAATTACAGGCTATATAATTAGCGACTAAATTAAAAATAACTCTAAAAAAGCTATTATTTCAGGCACTAATAAGTACTTATAATATTCTTTTCGAAGACTGCTCACTCGTGATCATCATACATGTATCAAATCTAGTTATCCATTAAATAACTCACGTTAATAATTTATAACCCATACTGATCATTCATGGCGTAATATATACTAATCATCATTTTTTTATTAAACAATTTTTATTATAAAATATAATTAATACTTATTTAAATATTTATTGGATAATAAGTTTTGAGAGTGTGTTTTTGTCCAAAAGTGAATTATTCTCTGTTCTATAGGGGACACTTCGAGCACCCTGGAAGGCGCCGCACCCTCCGCAAGATGCCTCCTACGTTCCCGTGTCTTCGACTCCTCTATGGCGAATGACAGCTCCATCAAGCCGGACATACTGATCTCATGCGTCATTGTGTCCGGTTTAGGATTTTCAAGCACTCTGTTTGGCAAAGGTAAATTTAAAACCTTTCGCGTATATGTGTAATTTAATGCATATTGAATATAAATCATAGAAATCTATATGACGGTATAGATTATATAGCTTTATTTATTTATAGCTTTATAGCTTTATATAGATTTCTGTGATATAAATTCAATATTTAATATGTATTTAATATTAAGATAACTTTGCAGCATAATTTTTTATCATAATCAACTCTTATTTGACTATTAGGTTCTAATTTTGAGTTTGTTTCATATAATTTACGTAACATCCATTTAAAAATTATCAATATATAATAATTAAAGAAATTTCTTATTATTTTCTAATTTTGACCACAAAATATTTAAAAAACAATTGTTAGCATACGATATATATAGTATAATAAATAACATATAGTATAGCTATAATAATAAAATAACAACTTATATTTATATTCCCACTGCACACTTTTATAGTTCTATTATGTCAATTTAGATAGGTATGAATTCGTTTTATATAAATCATAACAAATTTATTTATTTCACTAAAATTTTAATTCGATATGCAGTCGTTTATAAATGAATCAGTAGTATAGGAAGAGTGGATTCTGACTCACTTATAAATAGATTTATGAGTCATGGCTAAAAATAGACAATGCCCCCCCCTACATCCCCCCCCACCCCCTACCCCCCCCCTTTTTTTCTT